>JAODKC010000045.1:6886137-6906347 GCA_026777985.1 Mormyrops attenuatus
ATATAAATTGTACATCAATGACTCATTTTCTTTATGCATCCTCTGCTAACGCTGTTATGAAACACTTCACACATTAACTAAAAAGGATTTTCTTAAGAATATTGGCTGCATGACTCAACCTAAAATTATGCTATTAATAATATCAAATTTGCTTGTGTGTATATGATAAAATTTGATATGATAGCTTGAACAGCAGGAATTCCAAAGATTATCTGAATGGGCATTTCATTATAGTGGGTCTGGTTGTCAGCTTCACCATATATGAGGATTGGACTCTGCTCTGATGACTGGGAATTTCATTGTATAGAAGAACAATGGAATTTCCACATACCATTTGTGACACCACAATCAGAAGGCCGCATATAGAAGTGTAAAGCATTTGTTTAACTTCCAAAATTCCAATTATGGTAGTAATTATTAAATATTCCATGATCTTTGTAAACTTGTCTATTTTCACGATCTGTCACTGAAAACTCCATAAGACACCTTACCCATCGATTATCCAACCATCCATTTTAAACACAGGACCTGGAGCCTATCCCAGGCAGTATAGGGCACAAGGCAGGGCTACACCATGAAAAGGATACCAGTCTGTTGAGTTCACAGTGGGTCCTGCCTATCTGCTGTTTCAGTTATCTACGGTTTACTACGGTCCAAAAAAATTGGAAAATTACAGAACTAAGTGGATCAAACCGCATGCCAAGGGAGTACAGGCAGTAACACAGTGAAATTCTCCAGTCCAGTCACACCCAGTATTCTTTTCCCTTTGTCGCTATACCCACAAACTCGCCCCAGAACTCTCATCCATTGCTGTATTATTCCAGTGTATGTGTTATAAAAATGTATAAAAAGTGTTACATTATCCCTCAATACTTGTTTTCACTGCTCTGTCATCTCTTGAGAATTAGGCAAAAAACGTCAGAATTCCTTTCATTCAAGAGAGCGTACAGTACTGTATAGTAATAATGTACAATGTACTTTGTTGTTACTGTATCTAATGTCGGTAATGTCTTACTACGCGTCATTTATCAATTGAACGTTACCATACAGTATGTAAGCAAATGAAAATCACGTTATATATGTAGTCCACAGATGGTTTGCTATTATCCACGGTTTTGGTCATCCGCGGTCATCCGCGGTCATCCGCGGTAGGTCTCGGAATGTATCAGCAGCAGATACACCAACTACAGGCAATTTGCCGATGATGTTTAGCTTAGCTTCATATCTTTGGACTGTTGGAGGAAGCCCAATTGCAACGAGGAGATCATGAAATCTCTAGGCAGACAGTGGCAGTACTACCCATTGGGCCCCTGTGCCACTCACATTCCTGACTAGCATTTTAAAATAACTATAGTTTATCATTTGTGATTGATGTAGCACTTTCCTCTTGTTGGAGTATCCAGAGAGATGCACAAGCATCCAGCAGTTCTCCAGCACCTCCCCACAGATGCTTGGTGGTGACAGCCTCACATCACAGGAATGCTTATTCTCTGCAGCAACTGGAAAGCTTGTTGACAATGAATGAAAAACCGACAGAGAAAAATACACACAAATTATGCATGTCCTTGGGTGGCCCAGTCAAAGTCTTCAGTCGAATCTTACTGAAGTTTGACAGAATTTGCAAAAACGTCCATGAAAACTACCGTCCGTGAGGAATACCCAAATCATCGGAGACAGCTTGAATGACACTGCCAAGAAGTGTGGGGAAAATTTTCAAAAAGAGAATACGCATTTGGCGGGCTTGCCAAAAATTAGTTTGTGGCTCTAATTGCTGCCAAAGGTAATTCCAAATAGAATAGAAGTGTTATCTGCAGTATCCTTAGGTGGAAATTGGGAAGCTTCTTCAACCCTCATCTTGCTCTCGGTGAGAGACACAGATGCATACAGGACATGCAGGAATGTAAATACAGGAGCAAAGTTTTTGGGGTATAAACACAGGATCGCCCAGTATCCAGCACCCCTTACCATTATAATAGAGAGTAATACAGAGTACAATATAGAGTAATATAACTATTTTGCTAGCCCTCAGATTCCAGCCCACAGCTTTCTTGGACATAACTTGTCGAGCTACATGCCACCGATAATAAAACTTCAGTTCAAGTGTTAGAATGCCTTTTAGAACTATCAAAACAGCTACAGTATGACTAAAATCTAAGAATTGTTAAATATCTACATGTTGATCAATATTACTGTGAAATACTTAATTTCTACATGAAATTAATACTAGATCTCAATTTTTTATTCTTATTGCAATCAATGGACGTATTCATGGCCAGGACTATGATGCATAAATGCCACCCAGCAAGTTTTAGAGTCAAAGTGGATAAAAACAATAGTTGCATAGTGAGTAGAGTTATTTAACAGAAAGCCAATAAGCTGTAAAATAATAAAGTTTTCCTTGCATAAAACTCAAAAGGACAATTAGTCGTTTGCAAATGTTAAAGAACTTGCACATTTGCCCATTCTGACCAGCAAAAAAAATAAAACATTTTCAAGTTTACATTCATTAAGTATTACTAAGAATATTGCTTGCATGATGTATATTAATGATGTTTTCTTATGAGAAAATTAAACCACAAGTCTTAGGGCTATACGCTTCTAAATCTGTCTTTCCACCCACCATACTCGGCAGGTACTCACCTTGAGGTAATTGAATGGCATGGGTATGAATAATGATGAATACTCTAATTAGGATTATAACATTCATTATTTAATTTCTGTCGTGCGATATATTTAAATATTTTCTGTAGCTTTGTGTCGGTTCTGTTTTAATATATGTTGAAATATATTCTTTAATATGTTGCTTAACAACAAAATAGAAAGCAACATGACGTAAGCTATTATTTTCCATTGATTTGCACTGATGAATTAATTGCTGCCTTAACAGACAAATGCCTGCTGGTGCCATTAGCACTGATAACACCTCAATCAGTAAACAGGAACAACATGGTAAACTGGTTTATTAAAATCAAGTTAAAATACTTGTACTAATATACAATACATACTAATGTATTATGCAGTGCAGATAAAGAGAAGGAAATGAACTTCCGCCTAAAGTATCTATGAATGAATAAAGGATGTGTTATTTATATGAAATAAATTGGGGAAAGAGTGCAGTGGCCAGGGGTCAAAACTTGACTCAAGTTTGATTACAGTGATGGGTGTTGTCTTGTTTGTGTGGTGAGCTGTCGATTCAAGCACTTCCAGTTTTTCTGCATGCTTAAGAGGAGCACTGACACAAAAATCAAGTAAGCAAGGTGAAATGTAATTTCCCTTTGCAATAAATGCAGTTGATTAATACAATATTATTGAAAATGATTAGGCCTTAAAAACTATAAATTGCATGTGACAAGCCATAAGACACATGGAGGAACAAGGGGCCTCCAACCATCCCCGTGACGGTAATGAATAGCAAAACTGGAGGCCCAGACCAACAAAAAAACTGGCACGGAATCTGCAGTCTGTTTATTGGCTCTTAATGAAAAACAATTTATCTAAATCACCACCAGGGAGGATTCGCAGTTAAAGCTGTGGAAAGAGGGATGGCATTTTTGTCAGTGACAAATGTGCTGCTGTTTTTCCAATTCAAATCCTGTTGAGAAAAGAAAATACAGCTGCTTGTGTTTGTTACTACCGGAGCCCTTCGCTATCCTTACAGAGCTTGAGTTCTCTACTTAATTATCATTAAAGCTAGCTGCCAGTACCTGCAGAGCTGCATTAAGTCAAGGGATCAAACCATATTCTTCTGGCTGAAAGGTGCATGCAAGTAAGTAAATAACGTTAAGTAAATAAGTAAGTAAATAAACAAATAAATAAAATACTGAATGTGCATGAGTGCTTACATTACTTTTTTTTCGTTTACTTTTTTTTTTTACTGTTGGATGCAAGTAACTGCAACTATGACATATCACGAGAGTGAGCACTTTAATGTTTCCAACACATGAATTACGACGTTATAAAGTATAAATGTTATTCCGGTTTTCTGAATGGATGATCACAAATGAGTTGCTGCAAATCTAACATAAAACTGCCAAATAAAAGCTTCCATGTATACTGACAAATGGGTCGCCCACTGAAAGTTTTGATGAAACCAGAGTTTACTGGAACACATTTAATGAAATTAATCAAGGCATTGACAGTTTTGACAGCAGTGTTAATCATATATATATATATATATATATATATACTGTATATATACTGTGTGTATATATATATATACACAGTATATATGTATATATATACACACACACACACACAATAGGATAAGTGGGTACAGAAACTGGATGGATGGATGGATGGATGTATGGATGGATGGATGGAATCCTTTGATGCGATCAGGTTTTAATTAGGATGTAAACTTACATTTCAATTGCCAGTGAGAACTTTAAAACCAATTTATCTCCAGATGCCAGTCATTAGGTAATATATAAATGTAAATAAAAACAAACATGTTGTCTTCTTGAAAGCCACAATATTGACAAGAATACAAAGTTTTTCCCAGGCACTCGTGCTTTTAAAAATGTTTATGTCCAAGAAATGTATTTATTTATTTGCAATTGGGGTTATTAATAAGATGGATGGATCTACTTTGACGACCTTGAGTGAGAAAGTGGAGACACAATGATAAAATAGCTTTTCACTTCCTTTTGCCCACATTCTCTTTACTGTTTTTTTTTAGTGGTAGCATCAATTATGTCTTGTTGATGCGACCAAAAAAAGCTCAGAATGTGAAAGACTGCAACGGATTTTCTGTGATATATGTCAAATACATCCTATGTATTTCAGGAGAGAAATATGGCAACTGTACCACAGTTAAATATCCCCAGCACTGTATATCTCTAAAAACTTTAAAAAAAAAAAAATCATTTATAGATTTTATGTAGTAGCATGGTGGAAGCAATTTAGAAAATGTTTCGAAGGCTTTGTGTACCTGGTACGAAAGCAGCGGCCTTGTCACCAAACGAAATAGTGCTGGAGGACAGAAGAAAGAGACAATATATTTTTACAAGAAACAACACCAGACAATATTCCTTTACTCAGGCCACTAGGTAAGGCTCTATCAGGAATGTATTTAACAGGAGCTTTCGTTACAAGGAACCTATCAAAGGTGAAATCCCATAACAAGGCCTTCCCTCTGTCTTTGGGTTTTAATGTCCCCAGAGACGCAGCATCTGATTCCTTCAGCAGTTTCTCTTGAACCTAATGTGTGGATTAGGGTAGATCATTTAACCCACATAAAGCATTGATCACAGGCATTGAACTGAGTATGGGTTTATTTGGTATGGCGGTAGAATTTTATGTTGATAAATTAAAAACAATGAGGTGTATGCACAAAGAATGTGCACCAAGGGAGATTGCCAAATATACCCAAAAATAGTTAATGCAGAACACAACAAAGGCTGCTCTGGAAACTGTATAATAATAATAATTAATAATAATAATAATAATAATAATAATAAAATTAACTGATCTCTTGTAGAAGTGTCTCCCAAAATTTTGATCAATGAAGATGGTTTCTTCTGAAAATAATGTAAATGTACATTGCAGTACTGATGTTGGTCATTTCCCCCTCTCCTTCATGGATGAAGCTAAGGAGAGCTGCTGCATATGTGATATGGGAGCTGCAGGAACTTACACTGTTTACATAACTGACGCAATCAACATCCATTATTTCTGCACTTTAGCCCAGAATTAAAAGAGTTTAACAAGTATAATTGTGTTTGATTTGGCAACGATTAGAAGGCATTGTATTTCAAATGAATACAGACTTAATCTGACTTAATAGACAATATATGATTATAAATAAATTGACTCTCTATGTGTGTATTTTCCCATTCATTCAATAAATTGTTCATCCTCAGCTTCCGTAATATTTAATTATTAACTGGCTTACTAGTATATGCTATGAACTATACTAGATACAACCTATATCATTAAAGAAAGTTGCTTGCAAAATTGTGTGCAATATTTTTGTATTATTACTATACTTACTTTTTGTATTCTCATAACATCAATATATAAACATATATACAGTGGTTCAAAATTAAAGTAATATGAATACCGCTCTGTAGATTCCCAGATTAGATTACATGAGCCTAGATGTATGTGTTTGTGAATTTAATGGTACCCATCAGTGCGTCTCTAAATGCTCGTTCTAAATCTCGTTCAGATAATGGTGCTAAGTGACCCGGACCACGAAACCAGCATCCTGATCAGCTCTGATGAAGGTGCAAGCTATCAGAAATTCCGGATGAACTTTTATATTCTGAGTCTTCTATTTCACCCAACGCAAGAAGACTGGGTGCTGGCATACAGTCATGATCATAAGGTAAGAATTTAAAATATTATATATTTATACATCTTTCACTATGTTTAAATGTGTTTCAGAATGTTGCCATTAATGGTCAAGGTCTACTCTTCATAACACACGCTGAATATGAAGCAGTATTGATTACTTCACTTCACTTATTTTCCAAAGTACAAATTTCCTGAATTATTATGAGGCACTTCAGATACCTGTTTTGTTGTGAACATCTGGTAGATTTAAAAATAAATATGGAAGAATAATCAGTTCATGACCAATAATGTCACTGCACCCTTATGTATGTACTTCACATCATGCTAAATATCTGTCATAAAAATTGGATTTTCAAGCGCCTATCTGTTTTAAATTCAGAAATAGAGTCGTCTCGTTTTTCGTCATGAAGCGCAACGTCCAACTTCACCTGTTAATGCCCGTCAGTTATTCATCAGACATGGTGCTGTCCTGCTGCATGGTGGTGATGAGTGTGATTTTGTTTGACCTCATGTAGTTGGGGTTGTCTGACCCGTGGCGGGTTTTCTCTGGGGATATACAGAGAGGCGTTCGGCAGCAGAAATGTTTTAACTGACTTTCTACCATGCAAAGACTACAGCCAGGGGCAGATTTATCATAAGGTGAGGGTAGTCAGCTATCTGGGCCCCCCAAATCTAGGGGCCACATGAAGACAGAATTTCCAGAAGTGACATTTAAGGATATGACATAATATGATCTTTTAAATGATAGCAACATGTATGTTATTTGCATTTTTAGCGACAGTCTTCAGGATAGCTCCCATCTATTCTCTCTACTTTGAGACTTGCACTACCCAGCTTTTTGTCACCACTGGAGTCTACTGATTGTTCACTGCCAAGTAAGCTGGCACAAAGTAGCAAGAAGAAAATGGCACAAAGATACAAGACTAGCATTACATCTGCCTTGTCTGATTTTGTCTCGTTAGAGTCGTAGACAACTTATGAACATGCATGGAGAGAACACAATTAAACGAATGTATGCAAAAATCCAATACTAAACTTAGCAAAAGAAGGAATGATTAAACTTATTGACTGATTGACCCTCCCCCATCAGGAAATTTTACCAACAGCATTCCCGCCCCCACCCTTATCAGTACGTTTTACTGCTGGCATCCCGCACTTTGATTGGAATATTATTGATGTTCTATTGTTTTTAATTTTTTCCCGTTTCTCTTTCGGCTCCTATTCCTATTGGCTGAAACTCAGTGTATCTTCGCTGTCCAATGAGAAACATGTATCTCCAAAAATCCATTATTTCCGGAGGGTGAAAAAAACACATTTTCTCACTTCACAAAATAAACCTAAAACAATGTACTGAGGCACCCGTAGCACCACAAATAAAACTTTATACAGCCGTCAGTAAACCGTTTAATGTTTTAAATGGACTTGCGTGGACTGTTTTGAGCGTCAACAGGATACAAGTTAATCTCGCTTTGTATTCACAATTAACAACGATGTTACTGTAACTAGCTATCAACATTAAGTTATTACACTTAGCAATATAAAGTAATCCATACAAGCAACCAATGTTAACTAGTACAAACATATAAAATAGTTAATTAGATGACTACGTAAAACATCTTTTAATTGCTTAATTAGATGTCAAACTATCAGTAGACGGAGGAGAGCTGGTTTAATACATTTAAAATAAAATGCCACAAACATAACAAAGTTTTCATCGGGTTTCATTAGGAAAGACAATATGAACATTACTATAACTGCAAAAGTTCCAGGAATTATTGAAAAATTTTACTCCAACAAGAAAAATAATACCTTCCATCTTCTTCATCCTCTCCTGGGTAACTGGCAAGATTCGAGAAAGAAAAATCTCAACTGCAATTTCCACGGAGTTATCTTACAAGGCTGGACATGCTGAAGAGCTAAAAAAAATACAAGGTCTTAACACTTGGCTCTGGATTTAATAACTAGACTTGCATCAAGAAATATTCTTAATGCATGCCTGCCCTCCTATTTCCACTTGTTAGAATAACCTTCTCCACTTGCTTTACCTCAGCATCATGTGCACTAATGTACAAATATACCTATACCGGGGTGCTCAATCACCCCAATTAATCCGGCAGGTAAGTGCACAAATTGGCCTGCCTCAAGCTACCAGCTGTTGTGCGTGGGTAGCTCTCAGCGACTGCTTCACTGACTTCTAAGATGTAAGAAGACAGTCTTAACCATAGCAGCAACACTAATAGACCATTGCTTAGCACTGCACTGTTTAAATTACAAAGCAGCATTTCGGGAGAATCAACTACATGTTGAGTAGCAGACATCAGTCACACGGTGCCTCCAGGGATGTGCGTGACCCTTCCCACCTGCCTTCATGGTCCCAGTTCCATCTTTGTCTGTGCTTGATGGGAATACAGCCTGCAGCCATGATTTGACTGCTCGTCTCACTGGTGGGAGATCAAACATAGAGGGACCATGCTGTCTTTACAGCTCATTATAGCATTCATGAATGACATTCACGCCAAGCATTCTCGGCACCTCCTGCATGGACAGAGAACCTGAGGTGAAGATTCTTAATAACCAAGACACCATGCTTGCGAATTACCCTGTCCAGTGGCTAAATTTAAAGCTCAGTGTAGCTATGTCAGGCTAGGTAAGCCTATCCCATTAGCGGCAAGGAGCTGCTGCGCAGGCACGAGTTTGGGCTTCTCACGGCCCTAGTGATCAAACAGGAAGTCTCATTGTCGACTGACATTGCTGCACATGTACATGGCAGACTGCCACCTTTCTACGCTTAACTCATACCATTGGTCAGTTCACCTGAGCTGTGGCTGTCCAGCCAAAATTAACAACCAATGAAATGCCGGTCAGCAGGTCCGAACAAATCAGACTTCCAACGGCTTGCATTAGGCTCACTGATTTTGTTAAGTAAAGCGGGACTTTGCTCCTTTACACCTGGCCAGGCACTTTCATCATTCCCAGAAAATTGAACTGGCCTCTTACAATCTCTGCAAATGACCAGAGCAGTAAGATTAATGTGGGGATGCCTGTAGGGATTTCTCAAACGTTATTCAGTTGCTCTGGTGTCCTTTTATGCTTCCTGATCATTTTGCTGAACTTTGTGTCATTTAAATCATATACGTATCTATAATAAATGACTGGGAGGCAAATGTAGCGGTTTAGGGAATATAAAAAATCAAAGAGTATGTATAATATTTGCTTGACGGATACCATTCGTAGTATATTACCATTATTAATATTTATTCTTCCTTTTCATGTTCTTCTTATTTCATTAGTAATATGTTACTGAATAATTATTAGCACACAACACCCATTTATATTTGGTTAAACACAGTCTGATGGCTCTAATGTGCTTTGGAAATTTGCCCCCTATTACTTTGATACTTTGAAAACTACTTAGCACAACTATTTTCCAGTTTAACTAAGTCACGAGAGACCAGCTTAGCCTAAAAACAATAACCCAGTTACATATTAAATAGAAATCATTTTTATTATTGATTGTAATATATCATTTACTGTATCTTGTAATGTATATGGCTATAAAAACATTCTGAATGAAATATACAAACTGAACTTGGTTGAACACCTCAATAATGATGATTTGTAACTTTCAGAGATGATATTTGCTAGATAAAATTGTTTTCACTGTTTCCAGGTTATGCATCAGACTATCGTTAGAATTTATATGATTTTAATGGGGCAAAAAGTCTTATTAACTAATTCAACTGTGAACTATTAAGAAAAACTTACATTAAAAAGTGCTTTGCCTAAGAAACGGTGGATCTAAAGATTTAAAATAAAAAAATGCTGTGTCCTCAAAATATGCACAACTCAATTTCCATCTCCATCTTTTAACGGTATTCACTCCACATAACCCCCAATACCTTGCTTGAAGCACCATCAATCTGATAAGAAGTGACAGTGCATGGTTATCACGCAGCTGAGTCTGCCAACTGCTAATAGCTTAATGCATTCACTATGTCGAGCACTGCTTGCTGAATTCAGATTTTATTTAATGTTTATTGGGTTTTCAGCTTAATGTCATTTTTTTGTCCTTAACAGTATCCAACAAAAGTAATAATTAAAGCACACGGAGCGGCCTTTATGAAATACTTATTGACTGTTGTGGCTTCATGCAGGCTGCTCAGCACATTCCTTCATGAGGCATCCCTGTGTATCATGTGGAGGTGGAATATCAACAACCAGCCTCGGATGATGGATTTCGTGCCTTTAGCAAACTGCTAACCAATGACAAGTGTACACCAAGCACTACCTACATTATTTACTTCCAGCTCAAAACTTATTCCAAATCTAGAGTTTTGTTTTCCTTCATTTTTGTCACTATCAAGTACATAGTTAATAAGCAATGTGACAAAAATTGATTGTGTGGAAATCTTTAAATATCCACTGGGTCTGTTTTGTCAATGCCGTTTTAATTTACCTGCTTTAGAATATCAATCGCCTTACATCTTTGCTACTTCAAAGCAAATGAGGAACGCAGCAATGTCTAGCTTCACATTCACTTCTGAAATTTTCTCAAGTGAGAACTAAAGGATGTTACTTATATACTATATGGTATTTTTCAGCACTGAGGTGAATGACTAAGTTAAGCTAAATTAACACAGACAGTGACACCATAGGAGGACTGTAATGAAAAGATAGAAAGGTATGTCTTTTAAAAAGGCCACTGTGGATTTAGAGAGAAAGAGAGAAAAAAAAAACTCCTACATAAATTATTATTTTTATTTTTATACATTAGTGCCACACATCTCAGGAGTAATTAATTTCATTAGAATTAGAATTAGTGTAGAGAAAGGAAAAATATTTTTAAATTACTGTCTCACACTTTTACTAATAGTTTTAAGGTTCCAGTCAAATACTGATTGACAGTAACTAAGCATATTTCTATATAAGTTTCTGCAAATCTGAAATATCTCCCTATAAAGACAGACTTAAGGAATGGATCTGACTTGTAACCTGGGGACTGCCTTTATAGTAAATTCAGGAATTTGAGGTGTTTCAAAGTTTAATGTATTAAAAATGTTACACAATAGACTGGTCTTCTATATTTATTGTTTCTTTCCATTATGTTTTAATACATGGAGTAAAGTCCACCAAACTGATATACTAACTGAAGTAATTCTATATCGGCCAAGCCTCATGTTTTCATAGACCTCAGGGAAAAGTGTGGACACAAAATTACTTTCTTCTGGATCTCCTGATTTTTGCACTACTCTTCTGTTGAACTACTTTCAAAACTCAATTGTGTAGGTGAATGGTACAGTTGCTTGCTTTTTGTAATCTCAGGGTCACCAGAAGTTCGATAGTAACATAAAAAATTTACTTCAAAGGGGATGCTGTGCAATATGTATAAAAACAGCATGAGAAAAAAACATTTCTGTCTGCTACGACAAACACAAGGTCTTTCTAAAGAACAATTATATCCATTTCTATTACCATCGAAGCTCAAAGCCACTCTATTCCCATTTTGAATTACCACAATTCATTTTTGTTTCTGAAATAATCGGAAAGCTGTATGCTGCTTCAAAGAGTTGCACTCTCACCTCATAGCTCCTGGGATGGCAGTTGAAATATGGCCTCTGCTCTTTGTCTGTGGACTTTGCATGTTCTGCACCCACTACATGGGTTTCCTTCTGCAGTACAAAGACATCTAACCGTGTTAATCCGTGATCCTAAGTTGTCCACAGTGTACGATGGTGTTGTTGTGTATGTTCTCGGCGAATGACTAGCACCTCATAGAGGAAGCTCCCCAGCAGTGAAGTGTACCGTTTACTTCGTTGTAGGTGTGTCATTTGACCAAAAAGTCAGAGGTCAACTGGTGGAAAGTTTCTGATACAACATAAATACATAAGCTGCTACTTCAGAAGTGTCACAATATATTCATCCCTGACATCAGTAAATATCTTTCATGTTATATAGTTTATTTACTAAAATGTAGAAGAATTAATTGATAATTAAATTTATATTCATGTGCACGGTACTTCATCGTGGGGTAGGACTGGATGCCGGTTCATATCTCTGTAATGTAATCTCACACAAGGAGAAATCCATAATTCAGCATATGGTCATTAAAGACACAAATGAGAATACCAGTTCTGTACGGAAAAAAGGACCTTTTAAAAAAATAAACATTCTTCAGGTTTAAATGTTTCACGGTGGCATGGATTCATATGCTCTGACTCCTTTGGTTATTGTATTTCCATTTTAGTGAAATGCCTTTGTTCATTCAAGGAACTGATGATTCTGTGCAAATGCGTCAGGTGGCTGTCAAACTGATGGCAAGTGACAGCTCACATGACCTTTGTGGCGTGACGCATCTGAGGCCATCTATCTGTCATGTGTATACTGACAGTGCTTTTAAAAGGCATTTCCTCAAACTAGTGTCTGCTATATAATCCAGCAAATGATGTGGTTGTGCTACAGTTTACTACATATTGTATGAACACGATATAATGTTCCGTACAAAGGAAATTTCTCAGTATTATGAAAATGTATATACCAGTCTGGTGCCTAGAGAGATGTTCAATATAGGAAAGTGCCATAAGACAGAATGTAGGTGAAAAGGCTATTCAAATAAAACACTTTTATTATTATTTTATTAATGATGTCTCAAAATATAAAACCCTCAATATAAGACGCATTTTTGCAAATATTCTTATTGGACAAAGAGACATAAAAGTGTATGTATCATCCTTAGTATTAAATGCTTATTTATTTTATGGCCTATTATATTGAGTATATTTGAGCAGGAATCAGTTAGACCACTGAAAAATGTGTGTGTTGAGTGAAAGAAACACAGAGAAGCATCAAGATGGGATTCAAATATAAAAACGCATGTTTACTTCCCGGTATATCAAGATCAAGTAGCTATCAAGTATGATTATGTTGATGAGAAATGAATGGACATAATAAAAATACATTCGTAATTGATGTCGTCGTGCCACAGATATTAAAAAATGGTAGCAAAACGCCAGAAAGTATAAAGCAGTTTTGGTTAGAAAAACAAGGCAACACTTTATTTAAGGCCATGTTTTAGTAATTTTTAAATGCATTCATAAGAAATAATAATGCATTCATAAAGAATTATAAACATGGCTATAAATATTTATCAAACGGTATAACGCATTATAGCCATGTGTATTATGCATTATGAATGCTTTATGAAGCTCATCTATAATGCACTATGGCATTATAACTATGACAACTGACACAATGCCCAGTCAGAGGGATCTGCACCCATTTCGTAATTGTAATAATTTCGTAATTGCATTGTTATTCTACAGTTATTGTTGCTTTTTTGGAAAGTGTGTAAGGTAGCATCTTCTGCATAAAACCCAAAGAACAACCTTCTACACTTCAGGAAGAAACTACAGTGGGAAATAGATAAATGTCAGCCACAATATGGCAATCAGCGATAGTGCTCTTACATACAGAATACAACAATTTAAAATCAAGAATGCACACAACGCTTTTTCACTTTATATGCTAATGATGACCCCCGATTTGGCCCTAACAATTATGTTGTTACTTTGTCAGGCTGGTTTTTGCTTGTTGTTACTAAAAGGTTTTTGGTGCGGAGATTGGTGCAAAATGTCTTGAAGTTAAGTTGGTAAATTATTACTGGACAGAAATGACATCACTATACACGGAGATAATTTTCTGTAACTCGAATGATGCATGTACGCATATAGAAATTATTATTATTATAGTCATTATGCTCTGTGATTGAATGTTGACTTTGTTCTTACTAAGATGCAAAAAAACAATTCTTTGCAGCCTGCAGTCACTTGCAGCTAGATGTGAATTTTGTGCCTTTTACTGTTCTGCCATTTTAACTGTAACTGGATATTGTGATATTGTGTTGTTGGGTGTTCAGTATTCCTTTTCAGTCAAAATCAAAATATTTTAACCTCCAGTGAATCACTTCTAAGATTATAGGCATCTCTGGTGAATGAGGTTTTCCGGACATCTACAGTAGTGTCGACTCTGCCATTAAAATTGCTTATTTTATTATATCAGAACCCATATTTGCTCTGCTTTAAACATACATCCATCAGCTCACTAAAGAAATACAATAAATTAAGAAAAGAGAAATAGTACATATTCTTAAGAAATAGTATGACTTTTAAGTTGTTGCTTTTGTTTCACATCTATTAAGTTCATGCAGAATATTATATCGAATGTGAATGTCAGGAAAAGGCCTTTCAACGGTGGCCCTTCTAGCTGAGGAGTGACTTGAAAATGTCTGCAGAAACACCTGAAATCTGTGAAATGTCAGATGGCCCCTTTCTTACATGAAGGACAGGAAAGGAATTCTGCACCCCTAATAGCCACCGGGTCTGCAGCAGAGTAAAACGGTAAGCATCTAACAATGCGGGAAAAAGAATCACTCAGACCCAATAGACCAGTAAATAATGCATGTCCCTGGAATTATTCAAATAATGCATTGTGGTAAGTAGACAACAAAAATCCATCCATCCACTTGATCCTGACTGAGGTCAAGAGTGAACTTGGATCCTATCACAGGCAGTACAAGGCACAAGATTAGGGAACATCCTGGATTGGATGCCAGTAAAAATAATATTTCATTAAATTAAAAAACAAGGATATCGCCATACAATAGAAGAGATAAGAGGCTGAGTTAACTGCCACCCAGCTGCTCTGATTTGGTATTATTCATTATTATATGTATTGAATATTAACAAAGATAATAGATTTCCGGCACCAATTAGCATTTTATATTGGTATATTGATCGCATTCAGTCTGCACTATTAACAACTGACTATCACTGTATAACGAGTCTAAATATAACAAGAAAATGTCTGCCTAAAATTCATGCTGCCTTTTATTATAAGCAACAAAGTGACCCAGTAACCTGTTTGTGGATTGGATTAGTTATAGAAAGACAGACAGGTAAAATGTATATAGTTTAATTCTCTAGTGGTTGAGTCAGTTAAGTGTATTTTGTTTAAGAAACCGATATGTAGCATTTACTGGACATGATTTAATTCTGCTCAGGCACGCCTCGCAGTTAGGACCGGAGCTCCGAAGACCCTGATCCTGGGAACCAGTAGTGTTTCACATTTTAACTAGTTGGTCTACAAACCTTGCACTACAAACAGTTATATACATTGTATGGCAATGTATCCAGACCAAGGTTTTGTTTAAACCACATAGGTGAGTATAAAGAGTCACAGTCACAGAGTCCTCAACTGATTGGTTGAAACAAAACCTTGGTCTGGATTTGTCCTTTCTGGACCGGAACGTTCCACCTCCGTCTATAATGGATTATTTTGTGAGTAACTTCCCTAACACTGGTTTCTAGGATTCATAGGATTCTATATTTGACCATGGTCATTGGTAATTTTAAGTTCTTCAAGATTCTTAATGTCGCTTTTATCCTCTGTGTCTGTGGGTGGTAGCTAGGTAGAGAATTTTACCTAAACATTCTGCCAGTACTAGAGTCGTCTGTTGTTACTAGGTAGTCATTTAGTTGTCAGCCCTTTCAAATGAGAAAAAAAAGCCATAGAGGGCCTACAGTATGCTGAATAGCCCACATTAATGGGATGACTCTATTTTGTAAGGATGACTTAGCCAAGACAGTATGCACATAACATATTTTATCCTCTGAATCCTCATAGCAATTTCCATTTGTTTTACGGGGACCTGAAGTTACAGGAAGCACTGGAAGCATGGATCAAGGTTTATGTGTATAGACTATTGTAGAGGTCAGACCTGCTTAACATATCAAAGGACAATCAGCTCCTGTGGGAGAGAGTTCTCTGCTCTTTTAGTCCACCTACAGATGTCTTGACACCCTGTCATGCTCTCTGCCAAGGGTCATCATCAGGGCAGGCGACTGAATCACTGTACCACAAATCTGTTTCTTCATTGTGCCGACTAGTCGCGGTATAGTTCTCATTCAGGAGTTAAATATCTGTGCAATACCATGACAAGAATAATGCAGTAATCGGTCTCAGAATAGCTGGCTAAATGCAAACAGTTAGGCCACCCCTCACCAAAATACACCAACATTAATCCCAGCATACTGAACTCATATGCATAAATGCAGTCTTTTTATTGATGGTCCTGTTGTGAGCTAGCTTGGGATATTACACTTTAGGCTTTGATATAGATATCAGAGTGTGCATTAGGGAAAGATAAGGTAACAGCCATGGAGTGCACATTCTATTCTATTCTATTCTATTCTATTCTATTCTATTTTATCACTATAAGTTCTGATAACTGCACCAAAAACACTGACATCCTGGAAAAAGTCTGCAACATCTTCACTAGTCTTTGTTTCATTGGTTAAATCAGCCTCACATCAAATTTTTATCCAAAAATACCTAACTATTGGAATTTATTTTGGATATTTCCAGTCTTTTTTGTTTGGTGACCTCACACCACTTTGGTTGCAGGCTTGACCTCTGCCACAGATAAATGACAGTTGGTCATTTATTTATAATTCAGTTACCAGAAACACATATATTGCAAAAGTGGATGAAATGTTGAGTAATCCGGTACATTCAATGACTCAACAACTAGTGTATTTAATTCAGCAGGGACTCACATAAGATCTATGGAAAAGATCAATACTTATAGAACCAGAAAACACACCATGAACAGTAGATTTGATTTTGAATCTACAAAGCTAGTTTGCTCAATGTTGCTGGTGTAATATGTGTAACAAAACATGTGGCATGCCGTTTGCTATTAGTAGAGAGTATTAAACATTTGTTATAACAATTTAATAATAAGAGTTTATAAGACAAGCTTCATTGATTTTTTTGTAACAAACAATACCATACAAAAAAGTATTTACATCCTTGAAAATATCAGCTTAGAAGCTGGATGTCTTGCAATTTTTTTCTCCATGCGGGGTGCAGTGCGAATTGGCAGTTTTATTTGAAGTATAACTGTTTTCTCTAGAAGTTCCCAGCCAGAATAATTATGCAAACCAAATTCAGTATTTATGGAAAATGTCACAAGCCACATCATTCACCCCTGTTTTACGGGAATATGAAATATTAATTATCTTGAGATGTGGTGTTTATGCTTATTATTAGCAGTTTAATTGCTTGAAATGTTACAGTCGGCATAAAATTATTAGCAGATTTATTATTGCTGGGTGTCAAATTACTTGTACGAAAATGTGATCAGTAATTTTAAGTCAAATATGCATTTTAAGTGTGATTCACCTTTTTTTAACAATTTTTCTCAACCAAAATTCGTTTTGGTTACCAGTCTTTACCAGTTCATTTCATTCCAGAACTACTATGATTTCATTCCAGAGTCTACAAATATACTGATATCAATGTCAGAGAAAAATACTTGCAGTAACCTTCTTGTGTTTTGCATTTGCGTTTGTGTTTTTCTCTTAATGGGAACAATTCTATTTTTTTCAATGGCTTATGCAACCTTGTCGATAAATAGCTGAATGTATAACTGATACACTTCAGAAGAAGATGAATAAGAAGCGTATGGCATTTGAAATTTATTATGAAATCTCAGACACACTTATTTCGTGATATTAAATACAAATAAACTTTTACTGTAATTACTGGAGAATGCTATCAGAACATAAGTAGCCTAGTTTTCATAAGTAGCGGGTTAATATATCTCCAGTAGTCAATAAAAGGATAACCTTTTTTACTTGTCATTTGCTTTGCTCTCCCTTAGAGATAGGGTGAGGAGCTCGGTCATTCGGGAGGGACACGGAGTAGAGCCACTGCTCCTCCGCATTGAGAGGAGCCAGATGAGGTGGCTCAGGCATCTGGTCAGGATGCCTCCTGGACATCCCCCTGGTGAGGTTTTCCGGGCATGTCCCACTGGGAGGAGGCCCCGGGGAAGACCCAGGACACGCTGGAGGGACTATGTCTCTCGGCTGGCCTGGGAACGCCTAGGGATTCCCCCGGAGGAGCTGGACGAAGTGGCCGGGGGGAGGGAAGTCTGGGTTTCCCTGCTTAAACTGCTGCCCCCACGATGCGACCCGGAAAAGCGGTAGTGGATGGATGGATGGATTAACTTTTTTGGGTTTTCTGACTTTAACATGAATTTGGTTACAAATATGATTACAGCTTCTGGGGAAATTAACTGAAAATATAATATTGTACCTTTAGGTAAGTGTAAATATGCATAAATCTGATCATTTATTGGCTTCTTTTTCCAACATACATCCATCTTCCAGCCACTTATCCTGGGTAGGGTCCCAGAAGGGCTTGGAGCCTATCCCAGGAAGAATATTGCACCAGGCACTTTGGATTGGATGCCAGTCCACTGCAGAGCTCACAAACAGACACACTGCCAGTTGACTAGGTTACCCTGAGAAAACCCAAGTAAAACATGCAAACTCAGTGGCATCGGAAGACGTTTGACATGGGGGGGCGTTGCCGAATTTGCCACAGTGGGGGAGGGTGTATATTGTGACATCGCAATGGGGGCACATGCAATAGTCACATCATGAAAGGATGCACTGAAAGAAAGATCTTAAAATAAGAGATTCATCATTTAAAATAAGACTCATACTGTTTAGGGTGCAGTTTCACTACTAAACATAACTAAAAAAAATAACTGATCCAAATGATATAATGACTTTGTACGATACAGGACTATAGTCTTCGTTAGGTATTATGCCCTGCATGTGCAGCGAATTAGCTTCAGTAACAGATTCACAACAAAGGATAAGTTGCGCAGAAGCAAATTCAGACCCCCAGTCATGTATGTGTGAGACAGTAGTGCTACTATACCAGCGTCCCCCCTTTAACCAACTCATTTTCCAAAAGCACAGATGTAAGACAGGGTGGGAGGAATTGCCATGGGTGCATCAGAAATAAATCACATCAAAGTATCAATTGCTGGGTAGTTCCTTATCCCAAGGGTTTACTTGGAGATGGTAAATGTCAGAGGTGATGGCCCCGTTGTGTGTCTTTACACAGTGTAATGGGGGAGTGGGTGATTTTCCCAAATTAAAGGCAACTGACACTGCAGGGCAACCATCTATCAGTAGTTGCTAGAATACTGTCTCGTCCAAATTCATCAAAGAAAATTTTGTCTAGGCACAGAGGGGACCTTTTAGAGTCATGAATGTGAAGCATTTAAATGAAAGAGAATCTGTTGGGGGTGATGCCAGTCTTGTCATGATGTAAGATAGCAGAATTGCATGTAATAGCATCTCAGACATTTGTTTTAAGTTCAGAGACTGAGAGCACAACGATGTAAATATATATGCAAAACATGTAAACACATATACCACACATATACTATGTTTTACAATAGCATACACGCACACATTTATATATCAAAAGTTCAGACTTACCAGTTAGTCCCATTATGTGTGCCGCCATACAATTATGAGGTCTCTTGATAATCGCAACAATTTCATGCAATATAATTCTTAAGCCTAGGTATTTATGTAATAGCTCATCTATTTTAGAGATTTCAAGAGACTTGAGTATATCTTATATGGTCTTAGGGTCTGTAGCAGATATAGATGAATGTAGATTATCATAAATTTCCTAGAAGCATTTATTTATGTCTATATAGGACCTATAAAAAGAGTTCAGGGTCTCAAAAATTGCACTGTACCATATATATTCTTTAATTAGGGGTGTTTTTAGTAATATTAACTTGGGCTGGGTTTCCCGATGACGGTGACCCTTAGTGTCTTACAAAGACTCTAAAGATATATCTTACTAAATTTATTTATTTTCAACTCTCAATGTCGACTCTCATCATCATGAACTGAAGTTCTGATACACTGTGACTTTGCCACATTTGGAGAAGTGTGTGCTTCCCAGGAGCATCGGAAATAGGGGGGACGCGTGCACACCAATCGTATCCGAAGCCGCCCGGCCCGGGGCGGCGCGCGGGGGAA
>JAODKC010000045.1:6906447-6949634 GCA_026777985.1 Mormyrops attenuatus
GAGCAGACACAGGGAGATGAGTAACTGTACCGGGAAAGCAAGACCTAGCGCTTACAGGACAGTACTGGCGACATTTGAAAAGTTGCTAAGGTTTGTCCAAAAGTCGCTAGATTTGTCGCTAGGCGCTTTTTTGAAAAAAAGTTGTCAAGGGGGTCTGAAAAGTCACTAAATCTAGCGACAAAGTCGCTAAGTTGGCAACACTGGTTTGAACCGAATACATGAGTAGAGGCTTGATTATAATCACTTTGGCACATATCCAGCCATATCCAATGGTAATGTCTACTTTCCAACAGTTTTATTTTTTTTCCCATTGACTTTGTTGCATTGGGACCAAGTAAAGCAGCAATTTGTTTTACATCTTGTTACACATATACTTTCAGACAATTTACGCAGTGTAACAAATATAACTAAATAAATCTTGAGTATGTCTAGCAGCAAGAACAACTAACCAACTGTTGCTAGTGCCTGGAAACTATGTGGCTGATTATAGTCAATTCGCTACAAACTCAGAAAACAAATACTGAAAGCATATGCAAAACACGCTGCAAACTGCTCAAAAAACAACAGAAGTTTCTGGAGGACCGTGAAACCAGACAGACCATTAGGGCTGAGTGGTATATCGAATGTCTACGGCATATCGATATATTTTCAGAACAAGATCGAGGATGACATGATACCATTTATAACTATATACTTTTTTGTGTGTTAAAATTAGGGTTCTACTAAAGATTTTGAATAGAGGCCAGAAGTATTCCGTCCTTGTTTTAAGCAAAATGAAAGCTTCAGTTGTGACATTTTCACGGAATCCCAGAATTCACCACTTAAACCATTCAGTTAGCGTCTCACAGGGAAGTTTATGGAGAGGAAAGGCAAGGAATCATTGTTATATTTCACAAATGGTTTGGATTTAAAGTTGCGCATTAAGCACACTTCATAGAAAATGTTGTGTATTGCTAATCTGCCTAAAAATGCTGATATATTGTTTTTGGTCCACATTGCCCAGACCTACGGACCATACAGGGGAGACGAGGGCATGCAGTTTCCCAAGTCACAAAATAATTGAGATCTATGTTTTTTTTTATTTGTTTTTTTCTTTTGTTAGCTGACTATGACTACGTTTACATGCAATAACCCAATTTAAATGTTTACATGTGTTTTTAATGACTCTATTACTGTAGCTAGCCATGTAAATGCAGTTATCAGGATATTAAAAACACGTGTTAGGACCTGTAGATACCAACATTCTACTAGTTTAAGGGCTGTCCCTATGCTACTACGTAATTTTAGCCGTGCCTTTCTTATTACATGGTTTTATAACAAATTTGTCTGCTAGTTGGTCTATGCTACTGCTGTGCTTTATGAAACAGCTAAGGGTTTCTTTCAGTATGGCGAAGATAGCTGGAGACATAGAGATTAAATACAGCATCATAGTCTTTCTATTTCATTGCTTCAACATTCCCTTTCATTTATGTTTATGTCGCGTTGAAAGAATAAAGCTTAATAAAGGTGGTGGAGGTTTTAATCACATCCTAATTATAATCCAAAAGGTAGACAATAAGGCACTATGCATTATAAACCCTAACAACTGCTTCAAATTGAAAGTGTCACATAAAATGAATAAGCATATACCCTATGCAATATCGTATTAAATGGGAGAATAGCACTTCTACTGTTTGTGTTTTCATTGAACGCTAATGTAATGCAATCGTTGATTGTGGTTAATAATCAACAATCAAAAGTTCTGACAACTAAATTACTGTTAGCAGCATACAGGGCTTTTTTGCTTCTAATTTTTTCTAAGTTTATTGTATAATTTGATTATTCTTATGAAATTATAATTGGTTTACCTTCTCTGTCACAACATAGGGCAGTAATAGGTTTGGACAAGGAGTTAGACCTGATTCACATGGAAGCCCACACAGCCGATGGACGTGAGTATTTCTTACTTTCTTCACTTTTAGTGCACCAGATGTCTTGTCCCGAGAGTATAGTTCTGGATTAGTTTACTAATAAATGCTACACATTGTGTTTGATTAAAAGAGCTTTCATTTGATCTGTGTAATGAAGTTAATGTCCGTGCCGTAATTATGGAATGCCATTGTTATCAAGGCATGCTGTAGGTAAGATTTTTGTTTTTTAGTGATGTTTGCAAAATATAAGGAGGTACATTTCACATTAAAATGCAGATGGACAAAATTGTGAGCACAAAGGGCATCACTACAATTTCTTGCTTACGTATAATCATGAATCAATGTGAAAATGAAATGAATTGTCTGCCTCAGGTTACCCAATTCCATGAAAAAGCATTATTTCAGACTGGTATAATGTTCAATCTACCACTTAATACATTAAACTCTGATGGATACATTGCTTGTCAAATCTGTAGTATTGTTATCACTGATACGATTCAACTTATATTCTAGCGCAAGGTAAGTACATACAAATTTGGAAGGTACTGAATATCTTCAATTGGATGATAGGTAGGTGCAAAAGTGCATGCCATTTTCTTAAGTAAGTTTAAAAAGTATAAAAATCACTGTTTTGTAATCATTTTTAGGTGCACAATATATAACATGCAAGGTTCAAGGATGCTCTGACTCAAGCAGAAATGATCCTTTCCCTGGATATATCGACACGAGTTCCCTTGTAGTTCAGGATGACTACATGTTCATTCAGGTACGTGCATTGATCTATCGCTGTTTGACAGAATATTATGTAATGTAACTGCAAAATTTTTTTTTTAATTGTAAATTGTTTATGGAGTATTATTTCGATACACATTTCTCGCTGAGTGCCAAAACATCTATTTTAAATAAATGCATCACACAACAGATCTATGATAAACAGATCTAATTATAGTAATTATACTAGGCATTCCCCTTTAAAGATCAATATAGCCACAAGCTTCCAGGAAGTAATTAACACTTTTGTGGTGAACAGTCTGATAAGCATTTCTTAATTCTTTTATTGCGCATAATTATACCTGTCCTGTATTGAGATTGACTGCTGTTGCAGAGATTGCCTTTGTATTGCAAATGATACACGACAAATGATACTGCCCTTACATGTCACACAGCGGTTTCTGATTCTCGTCAGTCTTCATTGATCCTGACAGTTTGATACCCATTTTATGTAATTCCCATAATGTGCGAAAGGTTCTAACATAGTAGCTTTACATTTGGCATTTAAATATTAATAGACAGCAGTGATACTTTGGCTTTACAAGCCTGTAAGAAACATGTCTACCTTACTGTTTATTAAATGCCTGTATACATTCATTTTTGATTGGACATTGTGCGGCACTAAATTATTTTATGTGCTCTGAGAGAAACTTGACTCATTTTAAAAGTGCATAGATTATTCCTTATGTTTGCATAAAATATAAACTATTCTTTGGCTCCCTTGTGTGGAGTTCGCATGTTCCCCTGCACAATGCAGAAACCTGCTAAGGTGAATTGGAATAGCCAAATTGTCCATAGGTGTGAATATGTCTGTGAATGGAGCGCATTGTGATAGGATGGTGCCCCATCCTGCGTTGTTTCCTGCCTTCGCCTGTGGCTTCCAGGATTTGCCCTGGGCCCCCATGACCCTGAATAGGACAAGTGGGTACAGAGAATGGATGTATTTATTAATAGTTGTTTAATTCTGTTTGGTGAACATAAATTGCTTATTATCTTAGTTTCACTTGCTTAATTAGCATTTAATTTGCTTCTAATTGGTCAGTATGATACCACACTCAGTTTTTTTATACACAGATTTTGACTTGGAAAGATTAAAAAATGCAGTAAACTAATTTTAAAGTTTATTTGAGAATGACGAATTTAAGTTTAAAAGCAGGGATTCTGGTTTGAAAATGAACATTTTTGTCCGCCTTACTTATATTTAATATTTAGAAATTTGACTGTTCAGATCTTTAAGTATTCAGATGGGTAGAGTGTAAGAATCTGGTAAATTATAAAAATACAAACTACACAAAAAATGGTCTGTTCACCTCGGGGCACTTCTAGAATTCGACCCTAATGGGGGGGTGGGGGGGCAGCACCTACTAGGGTTACCACTATCAATCTAAAGAAATACCGGACCGTCCCAGAGCGGGGATAGAGTAGTGGACTGTTAAATTTATACGAGGTGTGTCTATAGTCACAAAGGGTTCACCTCTGTGTTGTTTTGTCTTGTTACTTGTCAATTTACGATTGTAAGTGAACGCAGGTTGACAGTCACTAAAAGATGTCTCTTGGGAAAACATCGCGATATTAATTGCTAATAATATATTGATTGGTTCACTCAGATTCAGGGGGTGGTAAGAATTTCCTTAACTGTCATGTATTTTGCTGTGAGACTTTTGAGTCACAAAATGATTACTCTAAATAAAGGGTTCTAGAAATACATTCTAAATATATAATGAAAATAGCTTATATAAAAGTGGGTATTATGCTATCCAGATACACAGAATAAACAGAAGCTGAGTTTTTCACCTGTCTTCATTCTTCAATAACTTTGTTTACATAAGTAAATCAGTGTATTGTGGAACTAATGTAAGTGTGTTCAAGTCATCGGAGTTACACAGTATTATTGCTTAAATTAAGTTATTTTTGTTATCATATAATTCCTGTATTGTAACGACAATGAAATTAGTTGTATTAATGGTTATTATGTATGAGTACAATGGGTCAAGTGAAAACTATTCATTTGGATGGATGCATACTAATACAAATTAATCTCTATTGCTATTTTCAGGTTACAACATCGGGACGAGCGAGTTATTATGTGTCATATCAGAGAGACCCATTTATGAAGATCAAACTACCTAAATATTCCCTTCCAAAAGTAAGCATAACGGAGTAGAAATTCTAGACATTTATTATACTGATGCAGTTTGAATACCGTATTGTGTATATACAGGTTGGGGAGCAGTATGTGGCTTAGTGGGCTGTGCCTGTGATCAGAAGGTCACTGGTTCAAACCCACCCTTGGCACATTTGCAGGTCCTTGAGTAAGGCCCTTAACCCCCAGCTCCCTGGGCGCCGCTACAGCTGGCAGCCCTTCGCGGCCAACTTACTCTACAAAGAGCAAGTTGGGGGAGGTGTAAAGAGAATATCAATAGATGGATCAATAAAGTATAAATTATTATTAAGTTGCATTATTGAAAAACTTTTATTCCCAGGTCATTATCCTGACATGACATAAATTTTAGGAATTGACATATTGGTACGCAAGCATGCATCTGCGGTATATAGGTTAAAATGTAGTAATTTCTTGTCATAGCAGTGCAGATGTGTATTAAATAAGTATGCATTTGTGCTGTTATGATGAGAAATTACTGTGCATCTTAACCTAAATACCACAAATATGTGTATCAGTTATTTCAGTGCCTGATTAAATAACACATTAACGTATGGTGTTTCCTTTCTTTATGATATAGACCTTTTATATCCATGCCTTTCAAATTAATTTTCAAATTAAGAATATATTAGCCTGTCTTATTTGTGATTTATTGTGCCATAACAGGTTAGAGGGTGGTTTATGTAATCCAATAGGTAGCAATAATATTGTAAAATGTTTAGATACTTAAAAACCTTGAATGGTTTGATTTTCATGACTTTCTTCTTATAGCAGCAATTGTTTCAGTGCTTAGAAAGATGGCAAGTGCTATTCACAGCAGTGGATTTTTAACTGGGTTACTGTTTTCTCATTGTAGTGAATTATACACCAAGAGAGCTTGTGCTTATTTTATAGCATTTTCTAACACGGAACCCATTTCAGGTTACAGTCAGCAATAGTCGTGTCAATGTCATAGGAACTTGTGTCATCTAGAGTTGAGTCACAGGGATTTCAGCAAATGACACACGACCATCCATCATGCTGAATTGAGTCAATATAAGAGTCACCATCTGTCTAACCAGTACATTAAGCTTGTTTTTTTGTTGTTTTGTGAAGTAATCATATTTTTTTTTACAGAAAAGGCATGTCTTGATGATGGATACATATCTATCTAGGTGTAGTTATTGTTTTAACAATAAATACAGAAAAGATGTCAGCAAGATATCAGAGTGAATACTGTATAAATATGAATATCAGTAACACTATTTTCCTCTACAATCCAAAGACATGTGGTTTAGCTGAACCGATTTCTTTAAAATGTCCAGAAATGCATTCTTGTGTACCTTGCAGTGCACTGCTAGCCTGTACCCTCCCCTGCTGTTCCTATTTGTACACTCAAGGCTTACAATAACCAGAGAAGCTATTATGGAACATAAATGGATACGATTTAAATTCCAGATTCTTTGCACACACACACACACACACACACACACACAGAGGCTTGTAACTATATCTTTGTGGGGACTCTTCATTTCTATGGGGAAAACTCTAATCTCATCAATGACGACCATAACCCCTATCCAGCACTAACCTTAACCAAACAAAATATGACACTTTTGGCTTTTTTAGTTTTTTTACTGCGAAGAGTATGCTCAGTGTTGGGATTCCATGAGGGTTCATGATAATGTTACTGTTTTCATACATTTGGCATTAGTATTAGGGTCACAGCTCAGTGTGGCAATAGGCCTGGAGCTGCCATTAATCGTAAAGCTTAGGTTAGGTTTAGTTTTAGCATCAGGGTTAGGGCTAGGGTGAGGGTTAGGTTATGGTTGAGATGAGGGTTAAAGCTAGGGGCCAGGTTAAATTTGGAATTAAGGTTAGTGTTGACATTAGTAATTACCCAAATAAATCATGCAAAAAAATTCAGATCCATGTTGTTAAAATCATGGCAGGTCAAACAATAGCTTAATGTTTATGATTTTCGTGTAGACAAGGTTTCAGTTATATCCCGAGTTTATTGTATTAAGCTTATTTTAATGAACTATGTCCTATGCTTATATTAACATAACTACATATTTGTGCACTCCCTGAGGCTCAGGTTTTACTTGTAATCTTGACCTCACAATATTAACGTAAATGAAATGTTTCCATGAAGTAACTCACTGATTTTACAGTATCTTCCTTTAGGTGTTTTCATCACTTCTGGTGTTTCATGCTTATTATCTCTGCACATAGGAATACCACAAAAGGTTGCAGTTAGGTGAGAAAGCCTGCGAGCTATTTTTAAAAGCAAGCTTTGAATTCCACATTATGTTTATTTCGTCCATTTCATGAGAAATGGTAATCAGCATAGCGGTTCAATAAAAATACACCTGTCGCCTCTCAAAGAGTTATTTGAACAAAACAAAAATAAAGCCAGCGCAGTGAAGCTACTAGCCAACAAACAGCTGCTCTCGATTATCAGAGGGTGTACTATTTTTAGGAAGCCATGCATCGCATTTGATTGAAGCCCATTGTTTCAAGTGCAATTACTACATGGTCAGGCCTCATATGTATGCATAATGTCTGTGTAATTTGTTAGTCTTTACAGCAAACCTTGGTAGAGGTTCAAAATCAGCAGTGTAGAAAAATCAATCAGTTCTCATTGAGTGTTACTAATGGTTTGTGTGATGCATGTTGACCTGCATGGTAACTATGATACAGAATTGTATTTATAGGTAAATTAAATAAGCAATATAAATAAAAACACAGAAATATAATAAATCACAAATTATTCCTTCCAATCACAAAAACTGGGTAGTAGATATTCTGTTTATATCAGGGACATTTTTCAATGATTGATGGGGAAATCTAAAGAAGAAAACAGCATACCAAAGTCTCAAAAAGATCATGTAGTCGGAATTGAGAGAATTAGTGAGAGAAATATTGATTCTTTTCATTATACAGTTTTCTTTGAAACATTGTTGTGTCACTTTCAACGTCATTTTTAATTAAAAGGGCATACAAAAATAAAATGTACATACTTAGAACCTCAATACTAAGTGACTTAGCTAGGGTATACAATGCATGATGAATCTGTTTTCTTTGACAGGACATGCACATTATTAGCACAGATGAGAACCAGGTTTTTGCAGCGGTGCAGGAGTGGAATCAGAATGACACATATAACCTATATATATCTGACACACGTGGAATCTACTTTACCCTGGTCCTGGAGAATCTTAAAACCACCCGAGGACTTGAGGGAAACATCATGATCGACTTTTATGAGGTATGTGTCCATAAGGAAATACGTATTCATTCTTGGTTTAGTCGGGTTCGATGTTTTCCATTTGCCATAAGCATTCAATTAATAAACAAGTTTGCCGCTCTACAAATAAGGTTTCTTAAGGTTTCTTATAAGGTAAAAAGGGAAATCTATCGAGATTTAACAGAAACTTTAGCCAAGATCCATTGTTTCTCAGAGGAGACACCATATGATAAAATGGTTGACACAAACAACATATTTCAGTGTTTTATAGAACATAGCATAATTGCTCATATAATCCTTAGGGACAATGTGGAAGTTGGCCTACCTTGGAAATATACTGAGTAATATTATTATTATGTATTTAGCAACCACTTGAGCGCTATTTGACTGTGACTCTTCACGCTCAGCTGCTTGGTTGAAACAAAATCCTGGTCTGGATTTTTACTTTCTGGACCTGAAATTGCCACCTCTGGTATTTAATACAATAATATTAACATAAAACTAGTACAGGAAAATTACCACAATATGTTGACATGAAGCCAAATGCTATTTGTTTACGCTTTTCAGTATAAAATAAAGTTGTAAATTTTGAAAATGGATGTACAGACAAAAATAAGTGACTGAAAGACATTCATCCATCCTTCAACTGCTTATCCAATACATGGTCACAGAGGGCACCAGCTACAAGGCAGGGGGACACCCACCTGTGCACACGCGCACAAACGAACGGGAATTTAGAAATCCCATTTAGCCTAACTGTGTGTCTCTGCACTGCAAAAGTAAACTGGAGTGCACCTCTGTATTTTTATATTAAAATACATCAATATGATTAAAATACAATGATATAATCCTAATTGGGAATTCTGGCTAATCCCGTTTTTCTTACAGGTGT
This sequence comes from Mormyrops attenuatus, assembly GCA_026777985.1. Classification (NCBI taxonomy): domain Eukaryota; kingdom Metazoa; phylum Chordata; class Actinopteri; order Osteoglossiformes; family Mormyridae; genus Mormyrops; species Mormyrops attenuatus. The sequence goes on from JAODKC010000045.1 coordinate 6,915,411, forward strand.
TATAATTCCCTTTCCCAGTTTTGTTTACCTACATCCTTTTTCAAATAAGGTGGGAGAGAAGGGCTGCCTTTAGCTGTCCTTGTGGAACAAACATATAAAAGTCAAAAACACTTTCCACAAGAGGTACATCTTAATATCGCAGTGAGGTTTTTTTTGTTATACATATATAAGATATGGGGCTCCCAGGAAAGAGTTTCCCAGTTGTATTGTTTTTTGGTTTTCCTATAAGAAACAAACAGAGGAAAGAATGCATTCACCTTGAATGTGAGAGCTGTTTTTCATTCAACAATATACTAAGCATTGGATCCGCAACTATAGCAAAGCTATCCGCCCATCAGTAGCTGGGTTTCAATGAGACTGATGTTCATAATAGCAATAAGTGGGCAAAAGGCAGGGGACACCATGGATGAGATTCATCACTAGGCATATCCTCAGACATGCAAAATACACACTATGGGCAATTTGGGATTGAAACTGACCTGAAATGCATATTAAGGTTGTGGGAGGATATCAGAATACAGGGATTGAAAATCAATGCTGATGTATGTCATTGTTCACTATTGACGTTTGTAAATATTGTAAATAAAGTTATCATTAAGTTTTGAGTTTGTTTAATTTTCGTCTTCAGAAATTTTAGCAGACTAGTTTGGTATTTTGCTTGCTAACTAAGCTGTTTGTGAGCTATTAGCTTGGAAGCAACACGGCAGACACTGTAGGTTAATGTTGTTGACTCCAATCTAAAGAAGTCCTTTGATGAAGGAAAGCTGAACTTACCTATAAGTAGCTGACCAACTAAAATAACAGAAAAGACATTTTTTTGTCTTATTGACAAAACAGTAGGGAATATGCATCTCTAATCTCTTATGGTTCTTTTCCAGTGTTGTTAAATGTCTCCTTACCATAAATACATTCATTGATGGTTTCATCTATTGTTGGTTTTTTGAGATTGGCATTGTGGTTCAGTAGAGCAGAGTGCAAGACTTATCTGTTGATACCTTATGATACTTTATATTTGGTCAGCATTTAGAATAACTGCTCTTTGCAGGAGCAATATGAGATCTCTGTGTCCCTCTCAGCTCCCGGTGTCTTTGGAATAGACTACTCCTTCTAGCCTTGGCATGGAAAACAAAGATCACTGGAGCCAAAATACTTTATAAAGCTTTCAAGTGCAGTTTTCAAGCCCTGGAGTATTTGGAAACAGAAAGCTAATAGACTCAAAGACATTGAAAGGGGGATTTTGAGTTAGTGTTTTGGGCAGGTTATTTATATTCACTTATAGTGTTTCTATGCAATAAAGTGGCTAATTAATAAACGTGTCAATACAATTCTGTCTAAAAACTAACATGCGTGTGACATCTGAAAAATCCTCAAATGCCAGCATTTAGTAAGTAGTGACGTACTTCTCCATATATTAAAATGTGCAGGTGTGCAGGTCCCATGTGAAACATTTAATTGTTGAATGGAAAATTAGTTTTATATGTAACTCATTAGTGTTTTTCTTGGAAAACTAAGCTTTTTACATATTTACAAAGTTAAAGATCGTTGTGGTATAATAGATCAGAATTAGATCATTATTCAATATTTTATGCATTGAAGGAAATATTTTCATAGCTATTATTATAAGAAGCTGTCATTTATCCTGACAAATGATATTTTCCCATTTTATTTGAAACTTTATATCTGCACCTATATCAACTCTCAAAATATGTCTGTGGATAGAATTTTGAGGTGGGATTTATAAGACCTAATAAATAATTACCAATCTGAAGGACATACACCTAAACAGGCTGTCTTATTAGGAGTGTCCCTGCAGCCCATAGTTATTCTTTGACACTGTCAGCCACACTGCCTATTAGTGCCTCTTAAATTGTGCTTTTAGAAAACCATTTCCTGAACTTTTACTGTCTGTTGAATAACACACATCTAGTTTTTCCGTAACGTTGTCTTTGGATAAATACACATGGTGAATTTAGGCATTTTCAGCTGCATTACTTATTTTATTAAAGTAAAAATTACACACAAGAAAGTTAAAAATTGTTACCAGGAAAATGATGGAGCACATTTCAGGATATTTTTATTTAGCTTTTTACATTTTTTCCTAGGTAGTGGGGATAAAGGGAATGTTCATAGCGAACAGAAAGCTTGATAATCAAGTGAAGACATATATCACCTACAACAAAGGCAGAGACTGGCGTCTTCTACAGGCTCCGGCTTCAGATCTGACAGGCAATGACATTCATTGCACTCTGGTAAGCAAGACCTAAAAGGCTAGACTTCATGAACATTATTTTCTGACGGCATTTGAAAAGGAGAAGAAATAAAAATGCTTATAGCTAAAACATGTATATGACGAAGGAAGAAATGTTTTTTAGAACTCTTTAAAGCATTTGTCTGCTTTTAAGGAAGACTTTCAACTTTGGTCATAAAATTTTTGGTATAATATGTATTTTTTGCTAGTTGGCTATTGATAGATAAATAAATTAAGGTTTAATTTGTTGGTGATAATAATAATAATAATAATAACAATAATAATAATAATAATATGGTATTCCTTTAGTGTGTGCTGTACTGGCTTTCGCGTTCTACCACCGGGTGGTGCATAAATAAATACGTTCCGATGACACATACGATTTAGGGTAAACGTTCAGTACACCTTCATGTATTCATTAAGTAATCATAAAATATTCATAAACATCATGTAACAGCTGTAATATACATTAATAACAAACATTATATAATAATAACAAACATAATTGTATAATCATGTAATGTTAGTTATTAATGTGTATTAAAGCTGTTAAGAGATGTTAGGATGTTAAGGTGTACTTGCATGCTGCATATGAATGCATTATGAATGCACTGTGAAGGTGCACAGAATGTTCTATGAATGCATAATGATTGCATTATGAAGGTGCACTCAATGTAAAGCGTTATCCGATTTAGTTTGTTACATTTTCAGTCACTTTATTGTTTCACTTTTAAATAAATAAGGGAGATATTGAGGACAAAGCTGAAGGAGAGATCAGTTTCATGTTGTTATTATGCAGGCTGAGCCGGTAGACCGCATGTCAAAATGTGAACTGAGTCGGTAGAGCACACGCTAAAGTGGCACCAATAACATTTTATTTTGAATACCTAGCATATTTTAAATTTTAGGTTTCACTTGCGCAAGGCACACAATTAATTCAGTCCATTATTTGGTTAATTGCTCTCCATACCTTCCTCTTACTCATTTTAATGACTAATTATTCAAATGTCATTGATATTCAGTAAGAAAATATGTTTAAATTGTGTTGTGTGCAATAATAAAGCAATTTTATTCATTTAAAAATGACATTATGCAGAAAAAACACATATCCCATTCAGAATGAATTATCAATTAAATGTTTGAGGTTGTTATTTCCCCCACTCCTAATCATATACTCATACAATACCACCCAAATTCCCATATCTACACTGTTGATAATATGTGAAATCAGTGTGATTTTGAAATGTCGACAGTTTACAATGGAAATTATTCTGTTATTAAAAAATTATTCAGCAGTTGTTGTTTAATATTTTGCTCAACATGATTTTCCCAATATATAATTGTTTCCTGTAACATTTCTGACATTTAAGATTTGTTTTCATAAGTCATAAAATCTGTATGTTTTATCACTCATTTTTATTCCCTCCTTCCATCCCCAGCCTTTCTGTTCCCTGCATTTACATTTGCAGATATCAGAAAATCCTTACACTTCTGGAAGTATTTTGAGCAAAGGTTCAGCACCAGGCATTATTGTGGCTACAGGTAATTAAGTAATTACTTACAGTTAATCCTACCATTTCTAAATAGTGTTTGATTACTGTTTTCATGCTGTGACATGTTTCGTGAACAACCTCTGCATACATGTTAGAACTGTGTGAATTGTATTTAGATCTCAGAAATGTTAAAAATGGTATTTAGTATGAAAAATAAGAACATTGTTTAACATGTTTATGAACATATTCTCCAAACACTGTACACAGCTACTGTGCTCCTCCCCCATACAGTCTTACTTTATATGAATACGTCCAGAATGATTACAAGTCATTGCAAAATGGTTATGCCCATACTCATTTCTGACAGGTAATATCGGCTCTGAGCTTTCATACAATAACGTCGGAATGTATATATCATCAGATGCCGGCAATAACTGGAGACAGGTAGGAAAAAATCAGCTTTTAAAAAACAAATACAATCATTTTTTTCATGAAATATACCAAATTCTTACCCTACTTTCTGTTTTTGAACGTTTTTGATACATGTTTAGTTTTTAGAGCTTTTAGAGTTTTTTTTTAGAGCTTTTTAATTTTAATAATACAGCAATTAAAAGCAAGGGACTAGAGAAATCCAACAAATGCTGTTGCACTAAGTATGTTTCTACCCTTGACTTGTAGATTTTTGAGGAAGAGCATAGTGTTTGGTTTCTGGACAAAGGAGGTGCCCTGCTTGCAGTTAAGCAAGCAACAGTCCCTATCAGGCATCTGTGGTATGTTGCGATGTGGTGACTGTCAAGAATATATTTTGTTCTGCATTTTATGATCGTTATCGTGTTGGGAAATTGTAAAATCCAATATTTATTCTGTAATACTGTTCTCTGCCTATAATGCATATTATTGAAGGTCATAAAATGTAATATAGCAGGGATTATAATTTGACATAGCATAGCATGCTGAAGGGCAGAATGTGGCTCAGTGGGCTAAGCCTCTATACCTGTAATTGGAAGGTTGCCCGGTCCTAGCCCAGCTTAGGCAAAATAGTTATATGTCTGTGTGTTCTTGACCCTTCAGGGGTGCTTCTGCAGGTGGCTACCTGTCATTATATCAGGAAGAGCAAAACAGAGTAGGCAAAAAGAGAACTCCCCCCCCCAGGGGTCAATAAAGTGTCCTTAATCTTATATTGAATTTATTTCATTATTTAGTATTTAACGGTATAAAAGCAACATTTTGAAGAGCATAACACTCATGCTTTGAATCCGATTTCATAAAACGTGAGCCCCCAGCTTGGTTACCGTTCACAGTTCTTTGCCTTCGAACTCTAAATCTCCTCAGCACTTGAATGCTTTTGAAATTAGAGTTTATGAACTTGTGAAGTGTGACCTTGTGCCTTTCCTTCCATTTAACAATTTAAGCCCCATGACAGATGCTCAGAATGCATTTCTCTGAGAGACAAAAATATTTCCCACTACAAATACAATGTGGAACATTGACATCAACCAGGTGTATGCTGTTAACTGCAGATACAGTTGTGCAGTACCAGGAAAGTCCATGCAATCTTCCTATTTTTCCATCTTTGCCACGTCAAGTACATTGAAATTTCCACTCAGCAACTGATGGTGTTAAGCTGTCAGAATCAATGAATAGATGCATGTTGGATGAAAAACATTGTATTGGTGGCGAAACATAAATCGTTTCTATTTTGGTTTGTTTTTATAATACTGTCAACTAAACTGCACCAAAACTCAATGCCCCCCCCCTCAAATTCTCTGATTTTTTTTTCTCTTTTGAGAAACAGCCATTATGTCTCTTGCTTTTGTCCTTTGATATTCCAAGGAAATGTTTTCTTTCAACAGAAGCTTGCTAATTAGATGAAACTGGAGTTTCTTATGTGTTCTCCTGAAAGTATTAATTTTTACCAACCCCTGAACATCTTTCTACCACCTACAATCACTATCAATGTCATATGCTTTCTCTTTCCTGTCAGCAGGCTAGATTAATGCTTTTCTCCTTTGGTTCTAACAGGATCAGCTTTGATGAAGGCAGACAGTGGATTCGACATGGCTTTTCCTTGGTGCCTCTCTTTGTGGACGGAATTTTAGTGGAGCCAGGGACAGAAAATCAGATAATGACGTATGTAGCCAGCTAAGATATAAAATTCTAGAGCCGCTTTTCATAAAAGACATAATGATGAAGCATATTATTTTTGTGTAATTTCGTGCATTAAAGTAACAGATAATGTTCATTATCATTTGGTTTATTAGAGATAGGGTGTTAAAATCTGAAACAGATGATGGCTTTAAATAGGTAGCTGTTATTTGTTTTAATTTTTAATATTTATATCCAAAGGTTTTTCGGGCACTTTAGTCATCATTCTGAATGGCAGCTTATCAAAATCGACTATAAATCCATCTTCACTAGAAGATGCACTGAAGGGGACTATCAGACGTGGCATTTGCACAACCAGGTAATATGATGAATTTAATGGACAGATCGTACAAAAGAAGAACTTGCATTCAGAATGAAATTATATTTTTCTATCTTATTTAGTGACTTTCATAGTTTACCAGTTTGACCTAGACTATGCATATCCATTCATATGTATTTATTGTTGTATTTCGAAAGGGTGAACCTTGTGTAATGGGAGAAAAACAAATCTATATGAAGCGTAGACCAGGAAACCGATGCATGCTGGGAAAAGACTACTCCAGAATACTATCAGCTGAACCTTGCATCTGTAGAACCTATGATTTTGAATGGTAAGTTCCCACAGCTAACGTAAAGGAAAAGGTCATATAAATGTGAAATAAAATAATAGAGCTTTTTTCATTTTTTAACATTATTGTGATTCTTTTCAATGTGCCGTTATGAAATCAGCCTGAACCCATTGAAGGAAGACTAAAGATTATCAGATAGTCCATTACATTATATTTATTTATTTACCAGATGCTTTGTCCAGAAAAGTACAAGTGATGATCAAAGAGCCAGTTCAGATACTGTCCCTGGAGCAATTGGGGTTAAGGGCCTTGCTGAAGGCCTCAACAGTGACAACACTCTCCAGCTAAAAGATTTGAGCTGTCAGCCTTCTGATCTCAGACACTGAGTCTTATCCCACTGATTCACATACCGCCCATTCATAATCCATAACTTTTAATGCACACTATAGAGGATATCAGAACAGGGCCCATAAAAAGGTGTCTGCTTTTAAAAGTATATGCTAACTAGGACAAATTAGCCTGTTTGATCTTCTGGAACAGATGACAAGTTGATCAAATGGAGGCTGAAATATACATACACCATCATCATTATGCATATTGATTTTCGTTTGCAATACGGCTAACAAATTAACATAAGCATCTCAGCGGGAATTGACTGCAGAATGCTGAAGACAAACAGCTCGAGCAAAACAAGCTGTTAATATGTTTCTTATATTTCATATTTTTGTTTATTTTATGTTGTTTGTAGCTTTGACTAGTTAATATTAGCTTTGACTCTGCCCCATATAAAATATTTTATTTTAGCAAAACGTTATTAATCACTACATCGTATTGTGTTGTTTGCTAAGAATCAATTAATTTAAAAAAATTGACAATTAAAATTTACTTGCACAGCTCATATAATCTACAGCTTTTCACATGTATCTTTAAAACATTATACATGTTGAACTTGTTACGTTGAGTCAGACTGAACACCTATACAATTAAGACTGAGCAGAAAATCCAAATGCTATATTAACTGCTAAATACCAGAATAATCAGTGCAAACCAAGAGTGAGCAAACAGACATTGTGAGTCCGGTCATTGTCTGCCAAGCAAGCCTGGTGTTTTGCCCATTCCTTTACCAGCTTTAGGAAAATGTTGCTGACAGTACTGGGGCCTCTGACAGACAAGGCCATCCCCATTCAAGACTGCCCAGCAGGTTGGGAATCTGCCTGTTATCGGAAGGTCGCCAGTTCAGATCCTGTGGTTGGCTGAGTGGTCTCACTGTTAGGCCTTTCAGCAAGGCCCTTAACCCCTCCAATTGCTCCAGGGATCGTCTGACATTGCCTTTATCGAAACGTGTCGCTTTGGATGAAAGCGTCGGTTAAATAAATACAATTCTTGTATTGTGTTGTCTTTTATTTCTTTGCTGTCTACTTCCTTCCCCCCACCTGCCCCCCACGAGTGTAATATGAGAATTTCATAAAATGTCATAAAACTTGCACTGTTCTCAAGAATGAAATAATTAGTGCATTTATATTAATTAATCTGCCTATCTTACTGCTTTAAAAATGGCTAGCTTTTTAGTGCAAATTAGAGAAATAAACATATTTTACTAGTAAGTTTAATCCATCAGTCCATCACCCACGTTTCCTTAAAAGGGTTGCCGTCAATGTAACTTCATAATGTTGGAGTTTTACAATTAATTAATTTGATGAACAGAATACAAAGCTGCCTTCTAGGACATATTTCTCGTGCATCCAGATCCTTTGCTGATGCTGACTGTGGGTTAAAAAAAGCAGAGGATGAATTTCTACGTCTGTGGTAATACTGTGTAAGATGACGCACTGCTATGAATGAGAAATTAAAAAAAATTCTAATTCTGTATTATTATGCAAATTAATCAAATGAACACCTGAAATAGCTGTGAATTTGGGACACTACTTCAATATTTTGATTGTAATGGTGTTTGTACAAGGTCAAACAGCATGTGCGCAACTGCATTAGCTCCCAGAAGAGGTTGTTTTTATTGACATTTTCAGGAGACAATGATATATTCAATGAGTTGATTTATGTATGAGTCAGTCTGCAGCCTTTGATGCAAACATGGATGTGTGCAACATTGATTTACTTTAGTTGTTAACAGTTTTAGTACCTATAATGTTTTAGAATTAACGTGCATAAAACAAGTTCTTATTTTGTCCTAAAATTATGTAGAATTGTGAATATTTTGCTGGAGCGGATGGTAGTCAAAAGACAGGTACAGAGGCTTGGGATCAAAAAAAAAAAGAAAGGGAATTAGTACAAAATCAGGACACATTTGTCCAAAGCCACGTTCAAGTAAGAACACATCATAAGGATGCCCCCCCTTTAAAAAAATAATGACTATTAAAATACACGGAAATATTGCAAACTTAAAGCGTCACTTTCAAAACAACTGAACAGGTACACACCTTCCAAACCCAATAAACTGATCCTTCTCTAACCTCAAAGAGGCAAACGACTGTAGCAGGGTCACCTGGATTTCATTACCTGAAGCGTTTTTGGCCTGGGCATGGTAATCAATAATGTTGGGTTTGCAGTAGATCAGTATTCCCGGCAACCACCTTCCATCGCTCTACATTTCTTACAGGCTCACACAAACAGTACATTTCACTATGCACTAACTCTAGGTCTTACTCATGTCGATGGAAGCAAAAAAAATACTTTATTATGTAATTTGGAATAAGTGAGATTATTCAGGAAGAGATTATATTTTCACAGCTACCTGCTTATGACTCTCGACCTAATAACATAAGTCACTCAATTATATGAAGAACAAATTGTTAAAAAGTACATGAACTGTACTCATTGAAAGTACCTAACAGAATGAACATTTCTTCCCAGTGTTCTGAAATAAACAGACATTCACAGCACTTTGTCCAAAACCCTAATGAGATAATGGATGGCCAGTCGGCTGGTTAATTGTCAGCCTGTGCCACTGACTGTTACTATCAGCATTAGTCTTTAGTGGCGTAACGAATGATTGATTCAGAAATTTACAAGCATCTATGGTACAATACGGCAATGAAAAACAATAATGACTTGTTTAGACGAAAAAAAGAACATCTTACATATATTTTTACTTAAAATGTAAGACTCTTCAGTGTGTTAAATAGGTCTAAAATGTATCAATTCGGAGCCAAACTGAATTGCACTCCTACCTAGAATTGAACTTCTCTTGAAACAGGACTGTCACATATTTGTATTTTATCTTAGAAAGCCAGAGGTACACCCTGGAAGGCCTGCCCGTCCGCAGGGCATGTGCACACAGGCAGTCATACACTTTACAATTTAGATAGACCAGTTAGCGTAACTGCATGACTTTGGACTGTGGGTGGAATCCAGGCTACAGGGAGCCAAGGCTGGAAAGTGCAAATTCTTGACATGAAAAGAAGGGCTGGGATACAAGCCCCCAACCCAGGAGATCAACAAAAAAAGCCAATGTGCCCCCCTTAATATTTTTATCAATGAATAACAACAACAACAATAATAATAATGATGGTCTTTCATTTTCTTTTGCAGTGATTATGGATTTGAAAGCCACGGGGATGGAAAATGCCTGCCGGCATTTTGGTTTAATCCTTCCACAGTGACCAAAAGTTGCAGCTATGGGAGAAACTACCTCAACAGCACTGGGTCAGAATTATTCTCATCTACCTTACCATTTGTTCTATATCACCTCAGTGACAGAAGAATTCTTTTTTTCCACTGGATGAACAAACCAAATAGCATTATTATACTTGGGCATAGTGAAATGCTTGTTTTTAACACGCTAATGCATTGAACGAAAACATAAGTGGTATATTCCCTGTCCATTGGCCAGATACCGGAAAGTAGTATCCAATAACTGTACAAAGGGAGTGAAGGAAATATATACAGCCAAGAAACAGCAATGCCCTAACACAGCTCCCAGAGGCCTTCAACTGATCACTAATGACGGGAAGCTGACGGCTACCCTCGGTGCCAACGTTACGTTCCTTGTGCATCTTGAAGAGGTGAGTTTGTTGGCCATTTGTTTTACTGGGAACTTAATTACCCAGAGCCACAGATAAGTCACACAGCTTTGTGTACAGCATCAGCACTACCCCAAGACTCAGTAATAAAATATATAATATAATCTCATTATATTAGGTTATTGCCAAGCTGCAGATTACAAATCTGTAATAGCAAAATTAACTATGTGTGAAAACGTTGGCATCTCACAAGACTAAGACTACCTGCTTCTTAGCTAGGGAAAACTCAGTCAGAAGAAAAAAGTAAATCTAGTAAAAATAAGAATGAAAAATGAAGACTGCTGTCCGATAAAAAAAAAAATCTGTCGGTAGCTTCAAATGAAACTCAACATTTAAACCTAAAACACAGGTTATTAAGGACATGGCGACATAAGCACTTAAATTACACTGTATGCTGGTTTACGTTCGTCATATAAACAAGTGACCTATTGTGCAGGTCACAGAATTTTACTGTGAGTGGCAATTAAAAAGGAAAAAAAGGATTCACAGTCTGACAGAACAATCTTGAATGTCCCTTTTAATCATATAGATCACAGGCAAGAATATATATATAAATCACATGCTGTTCTAACTGAAATATTTTATCAGAAATCCAACTCCTGCATGGCATAAAGGCATTCTCTTCAGAGTCTTCTCTTGATTTTTGACATTTACTGGATGGTAAATGAAGTTAAATTATGCGATCACCTGTGCTGTGTGACATTTCCATACAAAAGAGGTGAGAGGTGAAATATCACAGACAAAGAAGACACGTATGCTATTGTAAAACAACATAAGCTTTATATTGCATAAATTTTGGATAGATATTGAATTTGTAACTTTTTGACACATTTTTGTATTACTGATTAATAGTTGCTTAATATTTAAGTTAAATTTTAAATTGTATGTTACAAAATCCCACAATATTTACCCAACACTGCAGGTAATGTCACAAACTTTGATAAACCACATTAGATTGTAATTTGGAAGGTTTGTACACTTACTATGTATTGCACTAAAAAAATCCACAATTGCACATCCTTTAAATCTTTGTGCATGAGAATATTTAGGCCCAATGAACAAAAGGTCAGCCTTGTAGTATAGTATTTAATATACACTAATAACTTTGCAGGTAATTATATAATCATCTTGCACAGATTAATGTACTTAGAATTGGCTGTACAAGGCCTGCACCATGAAAATCGGTTTCTAAGTACAGAGCTTCAAATGAGCTGAATAGATTCCTACTTCATTGTTTTAATGAATTAATATAGTCATGTACTGTTCATTTTGATGGATTGGCATCCTGTCTTTGGTGACCACAGACTTGTGCCCACAGTCTGTAACAGTTTCCATCTCCCTCGCTCCCCACAACCTGGACGATAAGCAGTTAGAAGATGGATGGATGTAAGAATGTTCATTCTGGTGCTGTGCACATAGCCTTTTCTTAAAAGTCAGACAAACCGCAAATCAGTCTATTTACTTATTGCAATTAGTCATTGGGAATAAAAAACAGAGTGTTTTTTTGACTTCCATTATGAGGGTTGTCTCCAAGGTGTGCCGGTTCACCCTCACCTGAGATTCAAAAGCCCTATAAAGGAAGTTTTTGAAGAGACCTTGCTTTGACCCTGGAAGGTGTAATGGTGCAGAATATTTCCAGGGCTCGCTGTTCCCATATGATGTTGCGGCAGTCTGCATTAGATTCAGGGGAATATGTTTCAGTGATATTACAATATCACTCTGGCAGAGGTCTTTCATCATGGTTTGAGGTGTGTGTTTCCCTCTCTGGGTTCCTTCGTGGCAAAGTTGTCATATTACTGTGTGATGAGTTGAGGAAATGAGGCCCCATTCCTTTCATTAAGAAAGGGATTCTCAGATATGAAAAAACGATAAGGGGGTGGGGGGGGGAGACGAAGAATCCTTGTGGAAGTGGACTTATGCATTTGGAAATCCTCCAGTTGAATTCAACTTTAATTTATATTCATGAAGCTTGATATGGTGGTATTTCTTGGGTGGGGAGAATGGTGCTAAATATTTAATATGCTGTTAGGATTAAGAAGGGCAGTTTTAGAAAAATTTGCTAAGCACGACATAGAAAATAACTGGCCACTGTTGTCTTATGGCTGTTTGCAAACATGCCACTATGGTACATGGCGTTTATTTTTCATGTGCTGTATACAAACAAAGTACATGTAGTAAATTTTTACCACGACAAAATGAGGGAATGCTCAGAAGATGTTAAGAATTTCAGGCCTTGTTGCGTTTAAGAAGTCCCCCCAAGCAACATTGCCTTTTTCTGAAATAACATTGTTCAGGTCAGTGCACTGACACAGTACCGGAACCTTCCACTTCCCAGACCTTTTTATCAGGATGGCACTATCTGCACGCTGCCATGACAGTCAAATACTCTACACTGAAGTTAGTCAGGAGCTACACCTCCCTGTTCAAGAATAAGGAATCGGGATATACTGTCAGGTTCACATGGCATGGTGCAGACGGAAATGAGGGTGTTTCCAAGACACACGGGAGTTTACTGACAAATCTGAACCAAAAAGGGAAAGCACAAAATAAATGACCATGAGGGAGTCAAAAATAGACAGGGGAAGAAATAAATAATTAACTGAAAACCATAGAAAAATCACAACTACTGAACTAAGTAAAACGGAGACCAGAACTGGGCAATAGAACAGGGTAACATACACACACGGTAACAATGACACCAGCACAAACTCAATGATTCACTAAGGAACTGAACACAGGCAGGCACTTATACACAGGAACACCAGGGCAAACACCAAGGAACAGGTGCAAAGCATAATCAGATTAACAAATCAATAAAGGACTCAGGACAACAAGGAAGAGGTGGGACAGATCACAGTTAAACGATTGAACGAGAATGAAACTAAGGAACTTTAACATACAGCAAAACTAGAAACTAGAAGGCATAACACAGAATGCTGAATATATTTCAAGCCAGCCTCACACCCACAACTGGCAGGTTCTCAGTCTCTAAGCCACATACTCATCCCATTAAGCCATAGAGGAGGCTGGGGAATATGGATAGCACACTGGGACGGAAGGACAAGAGACAGGACGGAGAACAGGATGACCAGCAACACCTGCAATGGGGAGGTGACACAAAGGGCAGGGTAGGATGGGCATTAACCCTGACAGCTACAGATACCTTGTTACCATTAGTGACCCTCAAAGATGTGCTGCAGTTAAACAAATGGCTTGAGTAAAATATTCATAATAGAACCTCCAGACCAGGGGTGTCAAACTGCAGTCCTGGGGGGCCGGAGCCCTGTGTAGCTTAGTTCTTTCCCTGTTCCACAAGAAATGATTCAGCCCAAGAGCTGTGTGGTAATTATCACCAGGAGTTGAATCAGGTGTGTTAAATAAGGGGAAACCCAAAAATGCGCAGGACTCTGGCCCCCCAGGACTGGAGTTTGACACCCCTGCTCTATAGCTTATAATACAGTTGTTTAAACCTGATGTAACCCTTAAAGGCCTGTTTAGTGGTTCCTGATTAGTTCTACTGAATTTGAAAAATATTTTCATAATATGTGCTACGTGCAAACAGGTTGAGCTTCTTGTGTAAGGTAAAGGCTGTATCTTACCTTTAAAATAATACGGTCGGCAATCAACAAATGTGTTTAGCAAGTAGCCCTAACAGCCGTGACAGTTGGAATGCTTAAATGGGGTGATTGATTTTTAAATATTTTAAATATTATTAAAACACAAAGAGATGTACAAAATCCACGATTCCATCCATATTCTGGCTACTTATCGAGTACAGGGATGTGGGGGATATGCAAGACAATAGAGTATGTAATAGTACCAATATACAGTAGTATAGTATAGTATCTCATCACTACTGTCATTACAACAAGCTTTTCCTGGATAGTTAATTCAAAATGATGTGAGATGAAATTAAATACATGCTATTATATTTTAAGTCCATTGGTGAAACAGTGAGCATGATAATCGCATTTGTTATGAAAACCTGAAATCCTGACTAAATATATACTGACAATACATCATTTCCTCCTAGAGTATGAAGAATAAATGTTTCTGAAACCAATTGCAAAACAACAAGAATACCAAACACTGCATGATAGCCACAGAATAGTACCAGTTTATGCTCTTGACTTTTTCCCCTCATACTGTGTTATGTTTCTGCTGCTTCTTCTACATCCACTTTATGTTTAAATTTTCTACGCAAGAAGGCAAATATGTCATAGCCACCCAGTGAATATGTGCATCTTTTCACGTTCCACAGCACTCAAATGCAAACCAAATGCCTCAACAAAATAATGTTTGCATGTGTAATAATGCATTCCCACTTCTCACGACTACAGCTGCATTACAAATGAACATCACAAACGTACTGTCTTACACTGCTCTGGAGGGAGATCTGGGATTTGCAAGCTGGGTCAGATAACCCAAAATTTGGACGCTCCGATTGCTATTGGCTGCTGACGTTAAATCTAAAGCTACTAACTGCCAGATGTAGGCCCAAAAGAGCCTGCAATTTGCATGGGTCCATGGATTCATTTGCAGGGGCAGATCATAAGGTGAAAAATATGCAGCCTATTGTGTCTATTCATTTTTCTGTCTGTCATTTCTATGCATGGATTCTGTATCTGAATCCTGCATTATCCTTTATCCTGTTTTTTCCGCATTGTGTGACATCAAACAAAAGATACACTTAATTATCTGAACATGTTGTTTTGTATTTCCGTTTCATTTGCAAGCTGACACTAATCATAAATGTTATTAATGGCAGTCACATGAAACTTTTTAATTAGGAGCCTAATGCACTAACGCACTACCAGTTTTTTAACTTTGATATTATGTACATGCGTCTAGGGGAAATTGTCACAGTGCAGTTGAGTTGTAATCCGAAATATTCCATCCAGCTGGCTTCAGCAGTAGAATGATCACCTCTCAGAAGGCAAATGTCAGAAAGTTACACTAGTATGATTGCAATAACAAGAAGTATTAGACGTGTATTGTGAAAGGAACGCTGCCCAAGTGATCAAATAATAATGAAAACATTCATCACATTTCTTACAGCAGTGTAAAGGGGATAAACTTGTGTGTGTATCTTCTTCTGTCTGTCCACAGGGTGATTCTATGAGAACAAACATTCAGTTGGATTTTGGGGATGGCATAGCAGTGTCCTACTCAAACCTTACCTGGACTAAAGATGGAATAAAACATCTTTACAAAAGTGCCGGAATATTTCGAGTCACTGCACTTGCAGAAAACAACCTTGGATTTGACAGCACTACACTTTACTTACACATTAGCTGTAAGTAAAACAGATCATCTTGTTACAACGGCATATTCTTATCATACGTTACCATGCGAGCTTTTGAAATCTCACTTATTGTCACTAAATGGGTTTTGGGTTAATAATAAGAATGGTATGCCCTAGTACATGTTGTCTGCAAACACAGGCAATAATTAGTATATACAATCAATACCATAATTCAGTATCTTGATTTACCATCACATATAAACAGTTAGGTTCATTGTACATATTTATAATGATGTGTGTGATGTCTTTCAGGCCCAATAGAACATGTCCATCTCTTAGCTCCATTTGTTGCAATCAGGAATAAGGAGGTCAACCTCACTGTCGTTGTCTGGCCAAGCTATCCTAGAACCATAACCTATTTCTGGTGGTTCTGGAACAGTACTGAGGTAATGTCTAAGTGCTAGGTCAAATTTATGTTCTTGTAAACGTAAACAAATGTGAACATGCTTATATTTGTGCTTTGTATAGAAATAATACCTTAGATACATATATATATATTACATATATATATATGTATCTAAGGTATTATTTCTATATATATATATATATCTTTTGTACCAATTTCTTTTGTTTGTTGTAGCCAATAGTAACCTTGGAAGGAAGTATTTCCTCCACTTTTGCAGCAGAGGGAATGAATACTGTTACAGTCCAGGTGTCTTCTGGGAATATAATATTACAGGATACCAGAACAATAGCAGTTCAAGGTAAATAGTAGCTATTATTGTTAATTTTCTTTGTTTTTATATTGATGCCTTTTGAATGGTTTTTACCCAGAGTTACAACCTTTAAAAAGATTAAAAAGGTATATTCATCGAATCATTGCTTATAATTCACATATTTTGCCCTGTCATGACAGAAATATTACCATTCTCCCTTTAATGCTTTTAGAACTGTTATGCTAATGTTAAATTTAATTGAAAATTGCATTTGTTTTTCAGAGTAATGTACTAGTTTGTTAAATATTCAAGAGAGGACTATACTGTCGTCTTGTTATTTTATAAGCAAGGCAATCATCTTTTTAACCAACAGACTGTTCACCTGTAGAGAACTATCATGGTGCTGGGTCCTTGAAACATTTCAATGGAAGAATTATTAAAAGATGGCCATTTCCTATGTTTTCACAGAGTTCTTCAAATCACTCCTTTTATCTTTCTCCCCTAATCTGGATGAGTACAACCCAAACATCCCTGAGTGGAGGCAGGACGTAGGAAGAGTGATTAAGAAGGCCCTTCTACAGGCAAGTATGCATGAAAAAGATAGAGAGCAGTGAGGATATCTGTGGTTCATATAAAAGCTTAGTATTACTAATTTGTTAATTTTGGAATTCACCAACCAATAAAACAGTTGGTAAATTAATATCTTAATACATTTGGCAGCCACTTCCTAGATGCAAATAGTAAATCCTTATTAAGACTGTGCTCTCTTCATTTAATTTTGTATTTGTTTGTTTGTTTTTGCAAAAGATTAGTGAACAGAACAAATCAGCCAATTTAAGATATATAGATTACACGAGGGCTATATAGTGCTTGCAGATAAGAGGTTATTATATAATACATCGTAATACAGGCTCAGAAAAAAGATAAAAATTTGTACCTTTGCTTGTCACTGGGTCTGTACCCTCAAGGTTCTGCCAGTTGTACACTAGCTGTAGGTAACTGTACCCCTTTTGAGGTACAGAAATGGACTCTGAGGAACATTTCTGTACCATTGATGGTACATTAATGCTGTTTGTACCTTTGGGATGTTACTCCGAGTTCATTTCTGTACCTTTAAACATACAATTACAAGGGTACAGCCCCAGTGACAAGCAAAGGTATACATTTTTACTTAGAGTGTATACATTTCTTAGAATTATAGTCTCACAGGTAAGTTGACTGGCAGGTAGCCTACTTGACCAAATTATCAAATTAGATACTTGTGTTTTTCTAATTCGATTGTTATTGCTTTGTTCCGGTACTTAGACTGAGATCGTGATGTATTGTAGCCAAATGCCCAAGTGGCCAAACACCCGCTGCTTGCATTGTGCAAAGCTGCCTATTTATACAGCTTGTGCAAGAGCACGGGGTCTGTCTTTTCAAAAGACCCCTAACATGAAGGGGTTTAAGGGGTAAACAGATGCAGGTGCGAAAACAATACTTAACAGCATAAAGGAAAGCAAACGAAGATAGTTTAAGTATTATCCTTAGCAAACGGAAGAACAAACAGGACAAAGCTGTGTTAACGGCCAAGCAGAATACGAAACAAAGTACCAACGGCTCTTTCTGGGCTACATGTAAACGAGTTCTTTCCTCCCTGGAATTCCTCTACTTTCTGCTTTTGTGTTGTCACCAGACCAATTGAAGGATAATTGGTCAGGTGGCCTATTTCTTACTGTGACATTCTGTGACATTCATACTGTGGAATCCTGGAGGGACCAGTCATTTTCTCAGCTCTCACCTCATTCCACCACTAGCTGGGTAGGTCTACATCACACTACACGAAAGTCAGAATGATGATATGTTATCATAAATAAATAAGTTAAACGTGCTTTGCAAAAGCAGGACTCGCTACAACAGAGACTATTATCTTGCAAACTTAATCTTACAGCTTATAATAAGTCAGCTGCAAAAGAAAAAATCATATATATACCCTGACTTAAATGAAAAATTGAATTGAAAAATTCAGTGTATTAAGTCTATTTTGAAACATAGTGTCTCCAAGAAGGAATTTCCAACAAAAAAAATACTGATTTATTTCTTAAGATCAAAGAATTGTTGGCAGACTAAAGCAAGGTAATTAAGACTTAGTGCTGAAGGGATGCTGAGCACTATAATGTTGGTCCTCCTGATATACGAGTCATTCTCCAGAAAAGCATAATTTGCAACAGTATAATCACATTAAATGTCACATAAAACTGGACAATTAATGACGGTTGTTAAAGCATTTGGCTTAAGAGGTGTTAATAGTTGCCGGTTCTCTGAGCTCTGATGTCTACAAATTTATGTTTTACAAATACAGCTCATTTGTCGGTTTTTCTTTCAGGTTTATCAAAATCCGTAGCAAGCAGTGTGTTTTGAAAGACCCATCATCTGTTGTGCTGTGGGCGGGATTACAGCGCACTGTGAAAACTACATTTTATAGCCTGTTTTATGTAGTGAATTATACGGAAAGTGTTTGCTACAGCACGGAAACAGAACATTTGAAAAACAAATTTTCCATGTGCAGCTGACTTTTGAAATAGATGAGGAAGCCGTTGTACAGCTATGTTCCAAGTTTTGCTGTAAAAATGTAAATGGCATCTGAAAGAAAAGCGACTAAGCAACTTTTTTATTATATTGTATAAAAGTTTCATACTTTTGTTATAAATAGATCAGGACACAACATTTCCAGATTGGTATATTATGAATATATGACAAAAAGGCTCATTTCATATTAATAACATGCACTCTTTTACAAAACATGCCTTCAGAAAATAATTTAGGTGGGAAACATCACATGAATTGTATATTTGTACTGAAATACTTTACATTCTGTCCTTGCGCTGACTTTCCAAAAGAAATGTTTTTACAGATTTGTGCAAAGCAATTTTTCAGAGAAGTTAAAACTAACTATTTACCCAACAATCTCCCCTGGCAATTGAACTAGTAACCTTCATGTTCTTATCCTTAACTACTAGGAACTTTCTGTCCTTGTCTCATGTAACGGTATAAATAAATGAAAGAAAAAACAGGTATTGAATTGATACAATGTAATGTTTAGTAGAAATAAAGGTGTTTTTTATCATAAAAGACATGATTTAATGTAATAACTCACAATGCAGTTATTTTATATGGACAAAACTGTATACATATTTCTTTTGTTATATTGTCCACCCCTTATATTTTATAACATACTTGTCCTACCCATTTTTAAATACTTGAAATATGGACGTTTAAATGAAGGAAGACTAATTAAAATTAGTGTTCCAAGTAATGAAATATTTCCTGTTGTGAATAGAGTTACTGTATATTCTGTATATACCGTATACTGTAAACATTCTTGCATATTCAATATGATCAGCCATATATGCAGTACACAACATAAATGGTATATGCAAGATGTTTAAAAGTGAAATTATATATATATCTCAAAATTTCTGGGTAGTGGGGCATGAATTTTAAAATACATGCACACAAATGATGCAGATCTGCAGGTCTGATTTAGTACATATTTTTTTTGGTTTTCCATTCTTGGTGGTTTGTAGCAGAGGAAGGACTATCTGGTGCTTTTTAGTCTTTTAAGTTAGATTTATTACCCTGAGAGTTTGTAGCTGGCTTTCTTGATGGGGATATTGTCTTGGAAAGAAAGAAAACATTCACTCACAGTCCACTTTCCCAGTTTCCTGTGTGTTGTCATTCTGTCCTTCAGCTAAGTAGTTTTTCCCAGAATTTGTACCAGGGCCTAGGACATTATCCATTTCTGATGCCATAAACAGTTCAATATTGGACTACCCAGTCAAGCATCTCAGCACTGAGAAGGGGGACGCAAGAGCCCCTCATTGTATGTCAACAGCAGTAACAGGAGACTTCGTGCATCCTTACTGAGGATTAAGCCATCCTCTTGTAACTGCTAGGTTGACCTTTCCTCCTGCACCACTCTAAATTTGGCAGGAGGGAAACCTGCAGCATTTTGGATAAGTGGAGAGCTGGTGTGACTGCTAACGTTGTTGTCCAAAGAAGCACAGCTGGCAGACCATAGTGGGATGATCCAAACCCCCGGCTAATGCAGTAGTAGTCATGTATGTTAACGTCATGTCATGTTAGCGTTAACTTGCATTTTCGCAATTTTTAAGACACTAATCAGAAATGTGTGTGTGTGTGTTTTACCAGTGATTCTCAGCCTTTTTTGCAGCACAGCCCAACTTTTACCATGCCAACTCTTTATCAAGTAAAAGTTTAAATTACTGCTGTGATCAAGCACGCTGTGCACTCTGCAATTTATGCCAATCGATCCCTATCGCACAAATCTGATTGGATGCGGCAGTGAATTTTAAATTAAGCATCTGTGGTTTGGCTTCTTGGACTGGATGAGTGTTCACTAGTTTTGTGCTAAGCAGTAGCAGACCCAAGACTGGTTTATATAGGTGAATTCTAGGATTGGGGCTGGGAAATCTGATCGTGGATCAGCATAGGAGCTTGCTGATTTTAAATGCTTACATTTCCAACTCTGCCTCACAACCCTTTCAGAACTTGCTGTGACCCAAATTTGAGTTGAGACTCAAATTTTGGTTTGTATAAATTTTTTATACTCCCATTCAGTTTACTTGAGGCACCAGTTACCTTTTCACTGATTGATGGACAATAATCTTTATCTTCCTATTACCCAGACTGTAGATTATCTTGAAGACATTATTCAAAGGCTATAGTATTGTAGCCTTTTAAAGTAGGCTCCATGCAGCTCTCAGGCAGTACTGTACGTTTACATGCATGCTAAAAACATTTCATTATTGTGTTAGTCTGACTAGAACTGGACTTTTAAAGTACATATAAACATGTTAGTCTGACTGAAATCATACTAAATCGAATTTCTCATAGTCGGAATAGGACAGCCAGATAATGCGTAATTCTTGTATCTGTTCTTCCGACCAGATCACAATTAAAGCTTGTGTCACTTCATTTGTCCACGCATCCATTATGATTAATTTTATTATTTTTATGTCTGTGATGTAATAGGTCAACTGGAAAAAGCCCGATACTAACAAGCTGAAAGGAGACATACCTGTATCGCCACCTATTGTACTGGAGTCAAACATACTTTGGTCAATAAATCGATCCCCCTCTCGTGCATGTATACTGGGACAAGGATAGTAGTCCGATTAAATGGCGTAGTCCAGCTATAACCGTAGCTCGACCTGGCTGTGCATGTAAATGTGCTGAATGAGCGAGGCAAAATAAGCCATTGGGTAGAGAGAGGTTTTCTATCTGGAATCTGTTTTGGGGTAGAATAATTGCTAATTAGCAATTGATTTTGAAGTTCTTGACCTTGGTCAGCCTCCTTATGAAGTATAGTCAAAATGCGGCTCCTGTTCAAATGCAGTGGACATAGACATGTAAGTTTGCATATAGAGCTTTAAGGCAGCACTCTGTTTGGCATTGGAGGGGCGTGAGAGAGGGCACCGTATCACCCTGGGAAGGTGACTTAGGTGACTGTGCAAGTTCAGCTAACTTGTTTTTCCCCAATTGATCTTTGTTTTTCTTAGTTTTATATACAAGTGTGCATTCCTTCCGTCGCCCCAGGAAGCCCCAAGGGGAATGTGTCAGTCCCCATCACTCATACTATGAGTTCTTCTATTCTGTTTTTCCCATCCATGCAAAAAATAGCATGTGTTTGTTCCTGACTATATTTTTTTTCCGTATTTTTGCTATGCACCTTACCTTTTCCCCCATCTACAATAATGTCTGGATTGGGTTTACCAACTTCCCCCTGTGTTACATGGTTCTGTTCTCAAACTGGTTTAGAAATCCCACAAAGTAAAATAATAAAAATTTAACAGTTAACTCTGACAACACTTATGCTCTATTAAGTTCTGTGAAGTGTCAGAGGTAATGATTTTAAGTAACATAAAGTTTGTCTTCACCTTATAATTGGTTATTCTTTGTCAATAGACAGACTTGATTTATATCATGATTTTAGTGACAAGTACTAATTCAGAAAAGTGATGTTACCTTTTTTTTGCTTTAACTTGACAAGGTACAGCTTATGACGCCTGTAAAACACAGGTTCAGGGAGCATATCTCATGTATGCATGAGGCCTGCAGCTTTTTCCGTAGATGGTTCATTAGCTGCTTCTTATCTGTGTTGATTTTTAGAGTAACTTTTTTTTAGCTTTTACATTATTACATTTTGCTTTCCTTTGTCTGGGCTTCTACTTGATTTTCCTTTTGCAAGTAACTGGAAAAAATAGTGTAACCATCAAAGAAATTGAAATATAATGAAAATATAGCATAATACCTGTGATAGTTAAGGTTATTCAGTAATATTAGGCAGGGGCATTGCATAGCATACATATTTAAGTATGTTGTGTGAAACCTGAGGATGTAGCCAACATATAAAAAGCTTAATTAGCTTAAAGTGTTATTGAAAAAAATGTACTTGTTTTCTACTAGAAAGGTGCAACTAGATTAAATATCTGATAGACATTAATTACATCCATTGTTAAATGTTCTTTTGCCATTTTACTGAAGGTGGCTGACATTCCGGAAGAGCAACTCCTGGTAGCTGTATTTCCTGGTTTGCCAACCGCGGCGGAACTGTTCATTCTACCGCGCAAAAACTTTTCTGAAGGAAGGAAAAAAAGTGAAGAGGACCTGGACCACGTGAGCCGCAATTTATGATCTTTGTTACCAGCCAGCAAAAATTTTGTAAATGCAAAGGACCTTTTTCTGCTTTTATTAATATGATATGCACTTTGTTTCCTCAACAGATATCAGCAATTCTAGTCAGTGCACTTAATCAGAATTTGGTTGAGTTCGAACTGAAGCCTGCCGTTCGAGTCATTGTTTACATCACACAGTTAACTTTAGGTAAGACACTAATTATCTTAATTGTCATTTATATCAATATCTATAAGTGTGTTTTCTCAGTATTCAATGCATTTTTCTGTTTATTTGGTAATTATCAATTCTGAGGATGTTTTACTAGAAAACCTGTCTTTTTAACCTTAAGTAAAATTTTGTAAAATTATGGAATTAGCTACAAAGTACTGAAAAATCCCCCCCCCCCCCCCCCCCGTGCACAATTAGCTGATGCAAATATGAACTATACTGTAGTAAAATAAGAAGTGCATCATTTTATTTATTTAATAAGATTTCTTGCTTTTTGTTTTTCCTCATTCTATTATACTGAGCAACATTATGATACTTTAAGATATCTAACGGTACTTAATGTGTGCTATTGTATGTATGTGTGAGATATAGATTTACAATATGGGAAACATTATTGAACCATTATTGGCTGATCTCCATATTGGACATTTTGGTCCTAGACCTTTAACATTATGGTTAAGGGCAATGTGTGTCCTTGGTAAAATAAAGAAACAGCATTAAATAGATTTAAGATTTAGTTTGGGATATACAGAAGTTGTTGAACCAAGATTTATGGGTGGTCAGAGTCTGTGTTGCCTGAATAGCAGCAGCAGAAGTTTGTTTGGTCAAGTTCCAATGCCCTATGTCAGGGGCGTCAAATTCTAGCCATGGGGGGCCGGAGCCCTGTGTAGCTTAGTTCTTTCCCTGTTCCACCACCAATGACTCAGCGGTGTGGTAATTAGCACGAGGTGCAAGGAGTTGAATCAGGTGTGTTAAATGAAGCGAAAGCCAAAAATATACAGGGCTCCAGCCCTCCAGGACTGGGGTTTGATACCCCTGCCCTACATGATCCTCTCAGTATGAGGCATGGTGATCTAATCCCCAGACTAGCTTAATTATGTGATTTTAATCTGGGACACTTTTTGTAAAATTCAGCAAATTTCTAATTATTTGCTATGGGTGTGCACTGAAACAAACCCGCTGTTTCTATGCAGCCCCGGCTCTGTAAACAGGAAAAAAAAAACAGAACAAAGTGGCTCTGAATGAGCCATACAACACAGTTCCAGCCAATCAGCAACAGGGGGCATTCCCAGGGGGGAAGCCTGTGGAAGCTGAATGGTTGGAGTCTTTCCTCTCCCCTTCTCCCCTCCCCTTGTCCTATGCTCGAGCATGAACGCCCCCTACCATTGTCGCATAACCTACCTTTAATGAAGTTGCACAATACCCTGCTTTGGAGAGAGATTTTCCCAAAGAAACCTATGTAACCAGACAGATAAGACAAATAAATAACAAAAGTTGCATCAATTTATAGAGCAGAGTATTTCAGCTGATGTGTCATAACCTTGTTCAAAAAGCAAGGCCCCTTGGGACCTTTGTGCCACAAATCCTGGTCACAACCCATTATGCTACCTGCCTCCAACCCACCAGTCAATTATCCAACATCTAGCTTAATGAGAAGATAACATTCGACAGCTTAATGTTAGAATCAAATAGAAAGCAGTACCATGAGGCGACAAACAACACTGTATGCCGCACAGCCGACATAAATGGGTTTTAAGGCTTGATGTGAATTTAAAGGTATGAAAGGCCAGAGTCCATCAGGGCAGTGTGATGTCGTTTAAGAAAAAGCAATAAGACCTAAAAGCTGTCATGTGGTCGGAAAGTAGGAGTTTGGTGTCAACAGTCACTTTGTGATTCTTGGGGTCAGTGTCCTGGTCTCAGAGGTAATGGGAAAGTCCTGCAAAGGAGGTGACTTGAGTAGGTAGAGAAGATTGGATTTTGAGGGGTTTATTTTCAGTGGGTCGGCAGTTGTCTAGTTCTGGATGGTTGAGAGGCACTCAAAGATACAAGGAGAGGCAGAAATAAGAAGTTGGTGGGGAGAGACAAATCTTGCCGTTATCATAGCATTTCAGAGAGAAGCCACGACAACAGAACCTGGAAAACGCAAGTGTGTGGCTGAGACATTATCACTATCGTGACAGTGGTTATCCCAACGCCTATCCCGGGGGAGTCTTTATTAATCTATCATAGAGCAGTTTTAAATGTGGAGAGACAAGCAATGCACACCCATGCCTGTGATATCTAGACATGTAAGTGTGGCAGGGGAGCTTAGCAGGTATCCACTATTTTTTCAAGCGATTCTGAGCATAATGTCATACAAATTCTTAAAGCAATATAAGTATGATTGCATAATTATAAATATGGAAGGAAAATATTCACCATTCATTGCAGTATCTGTACGTATGTGTGTGTGTATATATATAGTGCATAAGTATATATATTGCATCCACACACACACACACACACACACACACACACACACTGTTTCTAAGCAATCTAAATATATTAATAAAGAATGTGTCACCCCTCTGTTTGGCAAGCTTCAGAACACATGCAGTCAGTAGTCAGTATAATTGCATAGTGCCTTCAGTTGGCAGTTCCTTAAATAGACAGGGGGTCAACCACGAGTATTAACTTCTGAAATATGTGCTTCTGGACCTGACTGATTTATTGCCATTTTTTTTCCCCTGCCCTCAGCAGGAAGGACTTTAATGTTTTAGAAAGGTCACTGCTGTCACATGTTGTCTTGTAGGGATGCTTCACAGTGAAGCGGGTTCCATTCACCTCATTAACCCACAAGTCCAGAACATGATATTTTTCCTAACAAAAAGTATGCATGATTGTGGTTTTGTGGTGATATAGTATGTTTAAATATATTTTGCCACTACTTTAATTAACATGAAGGAAAATCCTGTCAATCATTTCAAATTATTGTATTAACTGAATTTGTTCTAGTTATTACTAGTGCTATTTATATTAGTATTTTGGACTGTAATTAGCCATTATTTTATGCATCCTCTTTTGAAACAAAATATTTACGTTTACCTGTTCTGCCCACCAGTCGTGTTGTTTTTATTAAGACAAAACTTTGCGAAAACCTTAAAACTGCTCTTTCAACTATTGTAGGTGAGGAATGTTACTTCTCAGCTGGAGCAATTGTAACTTTAAAATGAACAGATATTTCCATTTATGAAAATGCTACAGGTTTACCATTCTGTTGATGGGTAGATATCTTATATATTTCTATGTCGACTGAATAAATTATTTCCGAACACGGATGATATATGAATATATGATTAATAGTTGGTTAAAATATTTTCTTGCATTCTTAGCCTAACATCAAGTATAATATATAGAAAAGCAAACATAGTTAAATGCTGCACATGGAGCAGATGATTTCCGGATGTAGTGTTTTTTGCTGCATAGCATTGCAATTAGATTTCTATTCATGCTAATTTTAATGTTTTATTTTCAGCTCCCCTGGTTGACTCCAGCCAGAGAAACAGCAGCTCTGCTATGCTAATGCTTCTTTCAGTTGTGTTCCTGGGTTTAGCTGTTTTTTTAATCTACAAGTTCAAAAGGTAAAATCATTTTCGTTGCCATGACAGTAGCATACAGCTCACTCTTTAGTCCTACTCTGCAAAATGCACAATTCTCTACTTGCTGCTTTTTCTGTCCTGCTCCTGGTTTGGCAAACAGAGACTATATCAGTCTACAAAGTGTGAATTGTATATAAAATCCTTTGACTAAATGCACCATTCTAGGCTAGAAGGGCAAAACTGTGCATAAACTACACTAGTCAGCATGATCGACATCTGGCGAAGTACATTTAATATAGATATTGTCATGAATCACATAAACCTGTTACGGTGTTTGTATTCCTTTCATTTTTCTTTGCATCATTTGTGTTTTGCTATCTTTTTGTAAGAAAAATTCCATGGATAAACATATATGCTGATGTTAACCACGAGAAAGAGCAGGAGATGATTGGCTCTGTCAGCCAAAGTGACAGCACACCGAAAATAACACTTAGCGAGTTCTCCACTCCCAAGGAGCTGAAAGAGAAAGAACTGGACGCAAGGATTAAAGGTAAGTGCCATATCTGGGATGGGAAGGAATTGCACAGTAAAACACTCAGTGAAGTAGTTTGCCGGAAAAGGAAGCATTACTGTAATATAAGTTTCAATTAAAAAGTCTGTTGAGCTGTAGTGAGAAAGGAGCAGGAATTACATGATGAAAGAAATGGAGAATTTTCCTCTTCATCAAGTATCACTACACATAAAATTACTAAAATAAATATCTTTAAATGCCTTTGCCAATGCTTGATTAGCATATATTGCTCAAAAGTACAATTAGGCTAAGCTCAGTAGGTTGCTTATTGCTTTAACACTTTTGGGTGGGAATTCATGTTTGATCTTAATGTGGTTTTTGATCATATATCTTAGAAAACTGAAAACATGATGTCCATGCTGTAAACTAGACATATGCACATTTCTGGAGTGTTTCCTGTTTTTATTAACTGTAACCCTGTAGAATAAGTGCTAATCATATTTAATAAATGATTTTAAGTTGACATGGTGAATTTAAACAATAAAAGAGTAGTTACTTTTTACAGTCAAAAAAGAGTGTAATTTAGAAAACCCAGAGACCTTGCCTAGGAAAAGTGGTTGGCGGATAGATGGATGGATGGAAGGATGGATGGATGGATGGATGGATGGATGGAATTTAAAGAATGTGATCTGACATTCGAAAGCCTGCATAATTGTATATATACAATGTCTCTTACCAGAAATCATGACCCGGTTACTAATACAGATAATACAGACCTTGTAGTGAGCATTTCCATGTAGGACCTATTTTCTTTCTGCCGAAGACGATAACATCTTTAAAATGTAAAGGCAGATTGATGGCAAATTTCAACCAATTGAGAACTTCATACCTTGCACCTGTTTCAAAACGATATCACCCTAATCTACGTCATTCTGTTGTTATGTTTGTCTTTTTCACCAGGAGGCATTGGGATTGTCAGTGAGAGCACAAGGGAGATTCCAAACTGCACTAGTGTTTAAAAGGAAAAAAAAGGTTACACATTGTACAGCAGTAGTGGAAATTGGGGGGGGGGGTACTTATTTTGTAATTCTGAAGGTTCATGTTAATAGTTTTGTAAGGACCTCATTTATACAGATTTGCATGGATGTCTTGTTTTATAAGATTTATGCAGTCAATCTAAATCTGCTTAACAAGGCATTTTAAGAAAGTTTCCCATTCATGTTTATGTAAAAGTTTGCAGAAGCTGTACACATGGAAATTGTTAATGTATTTACTCCAGTTGTTCCATCACTGTTGGATTTTTTTTAATTATTTAAAAATATTGGATACTCATGATGGTAATAATCATTACTGTGTTTATTTATATTAATAGAAATGTGGTTATGTTGCTGTCCCACTGCAGCTGGTATTGGTTGTTACTCATGAAAACATTTTTTAATTAACAAATAACGAAACAAATTTAATTAACGTGGAAATTATTTGTTTCCGCTAAAATATACACATGATTTCCCATGTGATGGTGTTATGGGTTTATTGCAGTCTACTGTAGAATAATATATTTTTTTTTTTAACATTTCCAAATTTGCAAATATATTAAATATATAATTTTCACACTTTTGTATTGGATAAGATATTTTTTCTTATTTAATAACAGTAAGAAAACAAAATCAACAGGTAAGGTAGCTAATAATGGGAGAGGATTTGCTGCTGTCGTACAAATCCTAGAAAAGGTTCAGTTTTTGTACCCTTGAACCAGATAGTTTACCTGAATTGCTAAAACATCGTATTTGACTATAAAAATATATGACTTTGAAGGAAAAAAGGTGTTGGCTGAAATAATAATAATAATAAAATCATCTGTAGCTACATAATAAAATCCTAATATTCTTTGACATTATTAAAATTATGTATTTTTTTTGCCATTGGTATTATAATGAAATATTTTATCATTTATTTGAATGACATTTGTTTATTTATTTTGTCAAAAATAAGTTTTATCTTAGTCCTGTTTCATAGGCCCTGATATATTACCAATATTGACAATGTTTAGAAACAAGTAGTGCTGTGGTGTAGCCCAGCCCTGGGCTGCCTGGGGGGGGGTCAGTATGTCACCACCCCCCCTGCTGCCACCACCCATGATCCTGATCAGGGGTGAATTTCCCAAAACCATAGAACTGTGCAACTGGATGGATCCAACCGTGTAAGTTGTCCACGAGAGCTTTTGGGAAACACACCTCGGGATGAAAAGATAGAGGATGGATGGATGGGTGGATGGATGGATGGATGGAGAGTGTGAACCGAAAACTATATTGAACAGCGCAAGTAGCACAAGTGCCACAAAGCTAGTTTAAATTTGAGAATAAATTTTTATATCAGTATCAACTAAGATATCGATATAAAGTATATTTTTAAAGTATATTTTATTAGAAAGAATTGTTTCCCCCATATACCACAAAAATAACAGAAATAATACTTATACCGCCACTAGAGTTTTAAAAATATATACTCATATTGACTTCTGTCTAGAATGTATTTCAGTCCATGTATAGATAAAGTTGCATTTTATTATTATTATTATTATTATTGTCGTTGATGTCTTTAAATGAAATTGTAATATATGAAAGTTTGATTACAAGGATTTTATTGTGTCAGATAAAATCTGCTGTTTTCTGTATATAATGTAAGTATACATGATCTCCAAGAAAAAAAAAAACACATTTATATGTGACCAAAATAAAAGTATTAAGAAAAAAGATATTACAATGGAATCCTATTTATTCTCCTTTTAATGAGGTCATGGCTTGTGCATGTTAATGCTGACAATGCAATTTATATAGCATTTGCTATATATTGTTTTGTATCGTTTTTCATTTTATTTGTGTAGCCTGAATTCTTCCAGTTAAATAAGTTTTGTTATTAACAAAGCAATTCAAATTGAACTGTAGATTTTGTAATATCTGGCGTAATTTGTTTTTCATTTGAATTACATTGTATCATGTCTAAAGCTGTGCAGTATTTATTCATCCTACATGCTACTTGGCTTTTAAATTTAGCATTTTTCTATTTTTCATTTTTTTGTGAAAGTGGTTCACTTATTTGCACTCTATTTTTAAATGGCAAATGGTAGTATACTTTAAATAAATATTTAACTAAATTTACACATTATAACTGAAACTGCAAAATGTTCATGTATATCAGCCACCTAGCCTGCAAAACAAATTTAGGCATCATTATTAAACATTAACTTAAATCGAATCGTGCCACAAGTGGTTCTCATGTATGTAATACTGTCCATCTTAATGGATTGTAACACCATATACATTTTTTTTAAAATAAGATAATTTCAATACACCAATGAAAGAAATGATAAATGAAATTGAAATGTCCCATCACCTACCGAATATACAGTAGAAATAGAAACTTAAACATTGCTTGCCCACAGGAGATGCCCTGACATTATATGCACGTTAATCATGTTTACATATCTAACAAATTTCAAGTCATTTTTTTCCAAAACTACTGTATTTCAAGTTTAAATCCTCTTCCTTACCCAATTTTGATTTAGAATAGAATAGCATTTTCACTTACTCTGTCAGAAAATGGGTTACAGCCCTGGTACAGGTTAGTTCCATAAGGTACAAACAACATTAATATACCTCCCAGAATTAGAGGATCCAACCAAAATTAAGGAGACACATTAAGGAAACATCATGTATTGCTAAGGATCAT
Organism: Mormyrops attenuatus; assembly: GCA_026777985.1. NCBI lineage: Eukaryota > Metazoa > Chordata > Actinopteri > Osteoglossiformes > Mormyridae > Mormyrops > Mormyrops attenuatus. The sequence goes on from JAODKC010000045.1 coordinate 6,946,369, forward strand.
GTATAATAATTTGTAGTCGCATGTTATTTTAACTACCATGATCAGTGGATGATCTCAGTGCCATCAGTAACAACGACTTGCCCATTTGGGGAGGTACAGGCCATGGACGTGTTACATGGAAGCGTAAGACATGGTAGGTAGTGCTACCTGTGGATAAGAGTATATTTTCCTTGAGAGGTCCATTCATTGATTGAAAATGTCAAGATCACTGCAAACCTCAGTGTACGTCATAAGGTGGTAGTTTTATCAGTTTGTCAAAAACCTCACAAAGATTGATACAATGGTTGGCTTGAAGAGCACAGGGCCCTTGTTGCGCCTGTAAATGCACTTTTGCAAGTGATGTGCTGTGAAGAACAGAAGCATCGGTCTACTCAGCAATGGAGAAAAATCACGAGTTATCCTAGACGATTTCCCCAACATGTGGAAGAGCACCTGTGTGAGCACATGAAAAAGAAGCGAACAGATCCAAGTAAGTGTTCTGGTGGGTCTTTTGTGTGTAGGATGCCTTTTCTTTGCTTAATAAAGGAATTGTGAGTGATCGCAGTCATCCTGCAGTAAAGCATTTCTATGCTGATGACAGTAAAATCTTGCAGAATTATGATGCCTTCACAAGTCCTAAGTGGCCACTGAATGATTGATGAACATAAAAACAACATAAATCATTCTCCACCGTCACTATACCAGTTACCTGATCTCAAATCAATTGAATGGCTCTGGGAAATTCTGGCCCACTGCCTAAGACAATGTTTTTTCATGACCATACCCTTAACAGGGTTATACACACTCATAGAAGCGTAGCCAGAGTACAATGAAACTGTACAAGGCTTCTTCTGATGGCCCAAAGGCTTATTAAAACACTTTATATCGGTACAGTTACCTGTCCATAATATTATACACTGAAAATACTGCTATATACAGTATGATACACAACTGTGAATCAGAAGAGTGTGTAAATGAGTCAATTTACACACTCTTCTGTTTACAAATATAGGTGAATTTCTAAATATTTTAATTGCCATTAATTGCGTATACTATCCCATTTTTTGAAAGATAGCCATGCAGCATACACAGACCATTATATATAACGGACAGGAATTAACCAATGCAGCCTCTGACAAAAAATGTCAGCACGCCAACTGATGCTGCAAGTTCATTGAACACTTAACTAGCACGAAGATTGAAAGATAAAAGATTAAAAGAGAACCTAATAATAATGTATAATATATTTTGTTAAAAAAAAATCACGCTAAATTAACTAAAAATAAAGAAAATCATTGCACAATCCAAATGTTGATTCCGGTGCATACCTACGGAGAAACACACTTTAGTAGTCTTTATGCTTGTCCCACAATTGTTTACCTCATGTCCTCTTGTGTTGTATTGAATACTTTACTTCATCAGGTAGTAACGTTGCATGTTGCCTGTCAAAAACATATGTGTATATAAAAGGATTAAAGTAAATGCAAGAAATGTGTTATAAATTCAGTGTTTTTCAAAAGTAACATTTAACTCTTTACAATGTTCAACTATACATTTGTAAACATATTTTATGAATGTGAACCCTTGCTGCAGCTCTAAGGGCAAACTTGAAATGTACAGGGTACCTTGAAACTGCGTCATCATGATTGCATCATCGACCTAACAACTGAGCGATACGTCACGGGGGAAGGAATTTGGGCGGCAGAAGAAATTTGGCATGACAACACCTACGTTGCTGGATACAATAGCTCTTATCGTATACCTATGTTATGAACCAAGGCAAATGTATAGGTATGAAGTTACTATTTAACAACTGGAAAAGGGTCAACATTCCAAAGCTCATTAAAACATTACACAGAACCTTCAGCAATACTCTCTGCCAGGATCAGTGATTAAACTTTTGCTCATAAATTTGCTTATGGAAAAAAACCATAAACCCATTACAATCCTGGCATGCTAATGTATTAAGGTCTCTGGCCTTGTGTACTCCCTGAAGTATGACACGGAAACATTTAAACATGATTGCTGTAATTTTATGAGGAGAATCTACATCCGTCATTCATCTTAATCAGTCAAGGAATGATGATCGGGTCAGGTCAGGGTAGGTTGGAGAGCATGCTCTGATACAGTACGATGCTGCACCCACAACATGACAAAACATCTCAGGATCACATTTGGCGACCCCCCAGGCCGACAGACGGTCGACCCCCACCCCCTGGAAGTGCCCATCTATCTGCTGCAGCCAGGTGTTACATGGGCGTCCCCTTGGCCTAGTCCAGCCACTCGGGTTCCTCAACAATGAGGATTCTCCGAGCCAGATCACCCTCAGGGAATCGCACATAGTGCTGTAACAGACATTTCTTCTCAATGCAGGTAACTTACCTCATTTGGGCCTCCGGATGAGCTGCAGTTTGGTCGCTAAATGACATCACTCCATTGCACTTCTACAAAGCAGCACAGAAAGATATCAGTATATATTATTTCTATAATATGTTTTTTTTCAAATGTGCTAATACAAAGCAAATAATTCCCTGGGATAATTGTTACGATAAGACCTCGTTTCTATGTATGTACGATATTATTCATAGCACACATATTCCAGCTGGGATCAAAAAAGTAGCTGTTACATTATTGGCTGCTACATGCTGCCATGCAAAAGGAAAGCAATGGCTTCCTTTCTGTTCTGCACATGCTTCTTGTGCACTTTCCTTGTGCTCTATGCCTTCTTGGGGCATTCAGTATTAGAGCCCCTTTGCTGCTCACCAGTCTACCTGTGTCTCTGCCTCATTGCTGTCTGCCTAAAGCCACCTCACCTGTCCATCCACCAGCCTAACTGCCTACCGCTCTGCCTACCTCCCTGCCTGCCCAAAAACGCGGCTGCCTACTTCTGCTGTCCATCTGCCTCAATTTGCCTAGCGTTAAATTATGTGAACTTGTGCTGTTCAGTGCTCAGCCAGAGATGGATGGGCTTCTCCCTTGAGTCTGGTTTCTCCCACGGTTTCTTCCTGTCTCTGAAAGAATTTTTTCTCGCCACTGTCACTTCAGGCTTACTCTCCAGGGACCTCAGGACCCAGATCCTTCTGCGTGACAATGCTCCTTATTGAAAGCACTACCCAAATATAATCGAATTTTTTCTGACTCTATACATAGATTGATACGTCTACCTAATACACACACACACACGTCGGGTATACCTATCCTTATGGGGCCCGCTCATTCACTTCTGTGGGAAAAATGCTAATGCTAACTATGACAACCTTAACCCCCACCCTGCCCTAACCATAACC
>JAODKC010000045.1:6952577-6968713 GCA_026777985.1 Mormyrops attenuatus
CCCCCCCCCCCCCCCCCCCCCCCCCCCCCCCCCCCCCCCCCCCCCCCCCCCCCCCCCCCCCCCCCCCCCCCGTATGGCTCTTCTATGAAATATGGATTATTAATATAATAGTCATTATTTTATTATTCTGATGTGGGCTTGCAACAGGTGTGGCCACGGCCATCTCTGACCTACCCTTAGATTCACCCCTGACTGTACAGAAGAGAAGATCAGTCAGATCTCTCAGAGAATCATTTCTCATTGATGGGAGCCAGCTAATCCACGACAGACCAAAAATGCCTGAATTGTGAAGGGGGTCATATGAAAATTTTTTTCAAGACTAGAAAATTATCTCATTATACCGATATACTTTTCTTGGTATTATGAGATAAATTTCACAATTTAACATTATACATTCATATTAAAACGTAAAATGAATGAAATTGTCATAATAAACTGAGTAAATATTTAGTAACAATATAATTTAGAACCCAGCTGGATAGTTTATTACAGGGGACAGGGCCCATCCAGACAGGGGACGGCGCCCATCCAGACAGGGGACGGCTGAAAACTGTATTTTCTACCTCAGAAATATTTGTTCATTTTAGAACTCAAAGATTTTTTAAAATACAGTGATGATGGATAAAAACTACACTTATTGCATCACACTCAAGTTATCGATTGAGAGGGTTTGGGAGAGAAAGACGTTGTATTGTACTTTGATAAGAAAAACAACATCAAATGTGAAAATGGTGCTTTGTGGCTTCCTGAAGAAGCACGTTCAGTTAAGCAAAAACAATGTTGTCAAACTTTTGCAGAGAGCTTAACTTTCTGTGCCAGAATATTTCTCCCCTGAAGCTTCTCAATTATGAGGCAGCCTACCTGGATTTTTCTGTGAATCACACACTGTCTTCATCTTTATATTTATCGGTAATAAAGGAGGTGCTGAGTTGGACAGACCTGCAGTTATAGTAAATTGTTTGGGTGCTATGAGTCACCTGTGGTGGCACTTTATTTTAAGTAGGCTATACTGCTGTTGACAGGACCTAGTTTCTCAATATGGTGAGACGGTCAAAGGCCATACTCTGACAATCTGTTTCTTACTTCGTTTTTATGTTTTCTCAATTTATTTGTACTGAGACCGAAATTAGAAAAGCCTAATGCAATATATGATGTATTTTCACATTCATATCTCAAAAAGTACCTTTTCCTCTGAAGAATCAGAAGTATACTGGTAATTGGTGTAGAGAAATCTTTCATTAGTGCCTTGTACCAAATACTATTTTTCTCGATAATGCACAAACCTCAGTGGACCTTTATCCACTAAATTTAACATCACGGTTAACATGTGTGGTGTGTTTTTTCCATGATATAATGAGTAACTGCCCATAATTGAATTTGTATGTACTATTGTAGCTTTATCCTCATTACCTTAAAATTAGAGCGCTAAATATATTGTCTCATTCTGCAAAATATTTTACATTAACGCAGTATTTTTCTCCAGCTTGATGATATATCCTACTTTATAAACAACAGATTATTTCAAATAATATTTATGTTCTGAGGAAAAGCGAACAGATATGTGTGATTAAAAATTGAATTGACCAACTTAAAGAGGTCATACAGTAGTAGTTTTAAAACGGTATAATTTTTCCATAAAGCTCATAATTTTTATTTTGTCAATACATCCACTTTGCCAGAACAGAATATTATCATTAGTTTATTTCAATTTTGTTTATGCATTTATGTTTTTCTCCTTGCCTATCTCCAGAGCAGATGGAATGTATAAATATGCATCAGAGCACTCAGATGGAAATGAAGCTGTCATATGTGCTCGAGGTTTTGATCAGTTAGCACGACAAGCCCCAGGCTGTTCATTGTAATTGAAAGCTGAAACTTTTATTATCATAACATATTTCCCTAAAAGATCCTTAAAAATAACAATTCTTATCCATCCTGCCAAGAACTGACTTACAATTTATTTAAAACCAATAAACTTCAAAACGTATTCTGGATGCCTTTTCTATTTGTGAATATAACCAGCTTGTTGGCTAATCACACAATATCCTGTGTCACTCAAAAGTCACGCTCCTCATAAAATTGTTTGAACCTTGGGAGGAAACCAGCATATCCACATTGTCTCCCATGCAATGTGAGGAGAAAATGTATACTCTATATACAGAACAGGACAGAATTCACAACTAATATACCATACCACTCCACAATCATCCATCCATCCATTCATCTGCATCATCTTCATTTTAGGTTTATGGCTTTGTTTGTGGAAGTTATACTCCAGAACTCAAGCTAGCTGATATATGTAGAAAATTTTTAGTGGATCAGACTCTATCACTGCAGCCGACGTTGCTCTGATGGTCAGAGGCCTCAGTGGTGGAAAGGTTGCAGGGATACATGAAATCTTTCCAGATATGTTGAAAGCACAGGATGTTGCTGGGGTGACATGGCTGACATGTTAGCTATACTGGAATCACCCTTCTCAGCCTCTACGGGAAAGTCTATGCCAGGGTACTGGAGAGGAAACTCTGCCCGATGGTTGAACCTGTGATTCAAGAGGAGCAATGCGGGATACTGGTCTGACTGTGGAACAGTGGACCAGCTCTTCTCCATCTCGCATTTGTGAGGGGTTTGTGGGAATATAGCAATATGGTGTCTACACGACTTTTGTGAAAATTTTGTGAAAACACAATACCCCTGCACATAATATTCTATTTCTATCTGATATTGAGTTTTTGGCCTCATCCGAACAGGATCTCCAACACACACTTATGTGGTTTGAATCTAAGTGTGAAGAAAAAGAATAAGCAACTTGGAGGCTATGGTACTCTCTAAGACAGGGGTATGCAACCCTGATACTGGAGTGCTGGTAGCCAGCACATTTTCTGTCCTACTTGATGAGTAACTATCTGCCTGACATCAGGTGTGGTTCATCAGAGACCAGGTTGGACAGAAAACCTGGTGAATCCCGGCACTCCAGGATCAGGGTTGCCTACCCCTGCTCTAGGAAAGAAGTGGATTGCTTCCCTAGGGCAACGGGGGACTGTCTGCCCTTGGTGAAGGATCTTGCTCACAAGTCACGGCTAGAGGGAACATGAGACCGACAGGAGGATCAGTTCAGCGACTGCAGTTTTGTGGGCACTGAGCAGGTCTATAGTGGTGGTCATTGGATGAAGCTTGTTGTTTATCTGTCAATATACGTCTCTATTGTTATCCATGGTCTTAGGCTTTAGGTAATAAGCAAAAGAACAAGGTCATGACTACAAGGTGCAAAATGAGGTTTCTGAGCACGGTTTCCAGGCACAGACAGGGTGATCCATTGGGACCATTTCAGATTGAGAGGAGTCAACCGAGGTGATTTTGGCATCTTATAAGGATGCCACCTGGTCGACTCCTAAGGGAGCTGTTTCTGGAATATCCCACTAGGCAAAACACCTGGGGCAGACCTAGAGCACGCTGGAGGGACTATATGTCCCAGCTGGCTTGGTACATCTGAGGTTACCTCAGAACGAGTCAGTCTACGGTCTTAATAAGGGAGGTCTGGTGTGACCACAGTCCTTAACAGGAAAAGCTGTGAATAAAAGAGAGAAAATGGAGATTATAGTGGATGATAAAATATTTTATGTATTTTCTACTTCCTCTTGACGTTTTAACAGACTGCCAACTGAAATTTTCTGTAAATGTAATTTGTGCCAGAAAAAAAAAAACTTTAACTAAAGTTATTGCAGGTTTAAAATTCTGTCCTGTGCTTGTAACATTGTAACATTGTATTTGTAATTCAGGAGATTCAAAGTGCTGTCACTTCCCTAGCAAATCTATAAGATGTGATTATTCCGTTATAGACCGATTTTTCCTTAGTGAAAACAATAGGTTATCTGTAGAATAATTTCCATGTCAAGGGGATAAAGTGTAAAAGTTAATTGCGTCCATGTACACTTTCACATTAACTTCACTTGAAACAACACTGTACTCTAAAAAGAAAAGAAATGTCTTAAGTGTTTCACTTTAAGTATCATTTTGCCCTTTTTACATCCAAAATTTACCCTAGATAATGCATTATTCAAGGGCACATCTACCACTATTGAGATATATCCTACATTTCAATAGTTTCATTACGAGTGAACTTTAAACAGTGTTCATTATCTTAACTGCTTTGTATTGTAGTGTCTCTGCTAAGCATGTCAAAGGTAAAAAAATAAACTCTGATTTGTTAACTTGCCTTTTTTCTGTGGAGTTTAAAGATCCTCTTGTCCTGGGCTACATTCTGATCTTCAGAAACTATCCGGTGAAAATTGTGTAATGAACACGTTAGAAAAACATAAGAGAATGGAGAAGGGGAAACACCCCTGTTAAACTAATATTTTTTAGTTGAAATCCATATATAACTGATGGAATTAACATAGCATAACAGAATAGCTATCAAAATAAATCATCAAAAATAAGAGTGCATTCACTGAACATTCATTGCATTCATTTAGTGCATTCATGCACAGCACTGATTGTTGAATCCTTCTCCTGGCCATTTTCAGTTTGTATACTGCACTGTGATCCTGCAGGATCATTATTTCTTGCCAGATTACAAGGATGAAATGGCAATGAAGCACACTTCACACTTGATCTGATGACTACTACGATTACTACTACAGTAATAATAATAATAATAATAATAATAATAATAATAATAATAATAATGTGAAAAACTCTTAGCCCCAGGCAGTGAAAAGAGCCATGTGACATCATAATTAGTCAGGAAACCACGGTTCATTTCGGTCTGACATTTTCCTTTTGGAGAGCTGTGGCTGGCGAAGGAACGCAGAACAATACAACAAATAAAAATAAAGAAACCATTTCTTTGACAAAGGAAATGAACAAAACACGGGCAGACGTCACTGCAGTCAGGGTTACTGAGGCCAAAACAAGTCACGACATAGCAAATTTTAGTTATTGTGGGGAGAGGAACAGTTAGTATGAATTAAACATGAAAACCCAGGTAACCTGACTCCATATCTAACAAAACTCTAACATAATAATAATAATAATAAGAAGAAGAAGAAGAAGAAAAAGAAGAAGAAAAAGAATCTTCATCATCATCATCATCTTATTGTTTAAATGCATATTCATGCAGTTGTTCATCTTCTGAACCTGGATATTTTATCTTAGCATGACTAATGTATCTCTGCTCTCTAGACGAGAGAGTTTTATAGAGTTCTTGGGGATCATTTATCTCTATGGGTGCTGACAGTACTTCACTGCTGCGTTACTAGGAAGTGTTTTTATCCTCCCGCATAATTCCCTGCTCTGGTTCAGCCACTTCATTCCTGTCTTGTTTACTTGTAGAAGCTTTAAATAAAATGATACAGACCCCCAGAAAGGCACCAAGGGGTCTGAGAGTAAGACTGAAGCAGTCTGTGGACTTTTATTGGCTTTAAGGAAGAGCTTCTAATTGGCTGTCAGATGCTAAGACAATTTGAAACTTGGGAGTAGTGAAGAATTTGTCTTCTGGGTGTTCTCTGTCATGTTTGTAAATTTATGGGAGCTGTTAGTTGAATGTGGCCAAAGAGAATGTTTTGAATTTATATTTGATTTAGAAATGATAATTTAATCATTTATCGATGGTTAATTTATAGAACAGATTTTTTTTATTTTATTGATAAGCACTCCATTCTGAAGAAAAAACAATCAATTAATCATGCTTAATATCTGCAAACAAAATACTTTGCCTGTCAGTTTTCTCAGGAACTTATTTTATAGATTTATTTGAAACAAAAATATTTATTTATGCAGTTATTCTAAACAAATTGTGCAGCATATATTTCACCCAAAATAAACCTAAAGTTCAGTGCAACTCTACTCATTTAGTGAAATGGAAAGGGATTCTTCAAAACGAAATCTTTACAGCAGTGTTACCAAAACAAAGATCTCTAATGAAAACGTTTTCAAACAGGCTTTAAAATACATCTGAAATGTAACATACTTAGACAGTTGTCTTATTTAGACAATGCCTTGATAATTACAGGAGTACAGATGCTGTTCTCCCAGGAGCAGACAATTGTCTGTAAGACAGAGCGGTAACCTAACATTCAGAAGTCACACCCTTCACAATTACAGCTTGAAACTTTGACAAGGTACAGCCTCAGCAGTTCTCCTCACCATCGCAGGGTTTTATGAAATGCCATCCCTGCTTCTTCATCGCATGTCAGTTACTGTCGCTTAAATCTGCGGCGCCATCGGCTTCCGCGATGAGCTCGTTGTCACGCGTGCCTCTCAAAGCTATGAGGACTGCTTTACCTTAACCTTGGGAAACTTCCTGGCTGAAGTTGGGACGGCTGGGATAATTCATTCATGTATTTGCTTGTGGAGTCCAGCTGATCAATAAGCACTGCATTTTTAATGAGCCACTATAGCTGCATGGCCCAGCACTTCATTACCCTGGTTTACCTGAGTGTGACATTGAGAAGAGCTTGCACCCACACTTTCATGAGTACCATTTTCCTATGTATTATGTGGCCAGTATACCTGAGTGTCCAGTGCATGGCAGACCCTCCTTTTCATAAGTTTATATGAGTTCTCAAGAGGTCAAAATCTAGCCGTTGAAGTGCTCTTACCCTCAGTTGGCTGCAATCAGAAGAACTGAGGTTCGGTGCTGTAACACTTTATTTGAGGGGGGACAAATAACGTACTATTATGCTCTTACTTATATATTAATTAACCACAAACTAAGTCTTAATCACATACCGTTCTCATGTTCATTCATCATTAACGAATCACAACGCATCTTTTATCTCAAGCAGTTACTAAACTTGTTAATATATCTGTTCATTCCGTAAATGACATGTGTTACGTCATTGTGTCCTTGTGTGCCTTTAAGTGCCCCTCGGGGACAAATACAGTTATTTTGAATTTGAAACTTTTGTGAATTACTGAAGGGACTACTGCAGCTACTATATTTGTTCTTGATTTGTTCTTCATTAGTACCTGACATGCTACTAATTATTTGTGCCCCCTCAGGAAAAGTGTTACCATTCAGTGCTAAGTAGCTGAGAAGGCATGGGCATACATCCGACAGACGATGACTGGATTAGCATAGTTATTAAAAAGAGCTAGTTCCACCAAGATGCACCACCAATAAATGTACAGTCTCAGCAGCATTAGCATTTTATTTACAGTCGCAAGCAAGAAGCATTTTATAGACTGTTTCGGCAGATGCCTCTTGGAAACTATTCAGGACGGTTATAGTGCAATGTTCTCTTTTTGTTCTCTCTCCACTGAATCTGGTGGTTTAGGACTGGTTCAGTGATCTGCCCAAAGGAAGGATCTATTTGTGGACCAGAAAAAACTATTGGATGCCCTCAATTTAAAGACTGGTTTTAGACTTCAGAAGCCAGCCCTCCCCTGATCTCATCCAGCTGTATATTGAACAGGCAAGTGCTGGATTGCTTGTTTTCACTTGTGTCTGTTTATCGTTTTTAGTGGTTCATACCTGTTTGGACTGGTTTAGCTTGAACTGTTTGACAAAGTATAAGTCACATTCTGTCTGGTACAATCTAACAGGTGTTGAGTATTGCTGATATATACAGAGTTCAGGCCATTTTGTTTTAGCCTGTTCACCCCAAGGTTGTTTTTCATGAAAAAACACATACAGAATCTTTGGTTTGTTTAAGAAGGTGTTTTCCACGGTTGTACAGACGTGTCCTTTTTCTTAATGCATTGCGCCGCTCACATCTCAGGTAGGGCTATACAAAATCGTGTATCATCACACAACATTACTTTCAAGGCTTGTTACGCCATTTTTGACAGACTGTCCACATCTTGTTACAGATGTTTACTTTTCCTTCCTGGCTAAGCATTGCTTTTGAATTGCATAGAATTTTTACTGCACATTTTTCTTAAACATAGGTTTAGAGAGTACATCTGATTTCAGCTATTAGAGATATATACCAAACGTAAATCATCTTAAATTTGACAGAATATTTCCAATATACACAGACTAACATGCGGTACTCTGACATACGGCTGAAAAGTGGAATAAGATTTCTATAAAGACTGCTTCCTAATTTCAAAAGGAAACCTCTTTTTTCTCTTTTTTTTAGAAAATGTACCCAGCATAATCCAGAGAGTAGCAGCAGTACTTGTAAATCCCCATCTGTGCCACTGAAGATAAATAATCAAAGATCTTGTATTTATTTCCACACCTACATAAAATAAGCCCGGCCATATCGCCATCTCTTGAAGTTTTTAAATCCTGCCTTGGTGTTTCATAGGACAGTAAACAAGTCTCATTCACCTTTAAAATTCACTGGGTAAAAAAAAGGGACCCCGCCCACAAGGCCCTACGATTGGAGGAAAATGATCACGCCAGGTGCCACCCTTCTCTCAGCGTCACAACTTCCTTTAGAACAGCATCCGTGACCATACCAGGAAACAATTGCTATAACTGGCGCAACCCTTTAGTTATTTCTTCATCTTCATGGTTTTGACCCCATCTATTGTTTTTTTTCCCCAGAGGTGTCTACCACATGTACTCCACTCTCATTTTTAGACAAGCTTGGCATGGAGTGAAAACGCTGGCAATCGTCTCCGACAGTTACCCCTAAACGTACATAATATATAATACAATATATAATCTTGTGTTCAAAAGCTCCCGATCACTAAACAAACATCACCACAGAGGCTACTCCATAAAACAATCTGTGACTGATACCATGAATAAGTTTTAAATCTGAATTGACCATTTCAAAGCATAATTAAGCCGGTCAGAGTTACTTTAAGCAATTTGAGGTGCTGTTCAGCAGCATCTACATATCGCTGACAATTAAAAGTTAAAGGGACAGCTATCCTGTTGTTAAGTTTAAATCCCTATATACTGTGCAGTTGTTGTCTGGCTTAACCTTGCTTTGATTTACTGTCTGCATCACACTGTCACAATTTAAAGAAACATGGCATATAAATACTCTAGGATGTGACTTGGCTGCTAATTTCCCCATAACATCAACATTTCTATAAGGAACACAACAAAGATATTGAGTAAAATTTGTAAATGCTTCTGATAAATGCTTCTAAGAAATACTCCATTTTGTTTCATTGTTCGTACGTTTGTACACAGTGCTGTGCAGTGGCACTGCCAAACAGTGCTGCTTATTTTGGAGCTTTTTAAATCAGATGAATATAGTAGTTTCTGCTTTTGTCTTAAAATGAATGCATGTCTGTCATTATCATAGTGTTCAAACAAGTGTTTGAAGCTGTGGTTAAAGTAATATGGCAGGCACTCTTCGCCTTGGCAGTATGTTCCCGTTTGCTCTTGAGTAATTAAAATCTGTGTGTCTGTGCGCTGTCTTTCCACAATCACTGACTCTGATGGTGTTTCCCTCAGTGGAATATCATTTCATATCATGTGATACGTACACCTTTGATCTTTGCATACAAGCATTCTCTATTAACATTTTAACTGGCAAAAGGAGTTGTTTACCCTACCAGAATATATCTGACCTGAAATGCACTAGCACTGTTTTTACTGTGCCTAAATAATCTGTATACTTTTCATAGCACATGCACAGGTATCTAGAGTGCATTATAGATGAAAGCTTCATTGCAGTTTATTACATTATAATCAACACTATAATACCTTATGACTGTCAATAGAAGATGCTGTAATGCTTTATTAATTCTTATACCAACCATTATCATGCATTATGAAGGTATCTATAGTACATTATAGACGAGAGCTTCACTGGAGTTTATGACATATTATAACTAACACTATAATACCTTATGACTGTCAACAGGAGATGCTGTAATACTTTATTAATTCTTATACCGACGATTATAATGTATAATGTAAGGTATCTATACTGAAATAATTTTCTTCTGAAAAATTTACTCTGAACAGTTTATTATTATTATTATTTTGTTTGTTAGCCATGGTATAAGCGGGATATACCATGCGCTTATACAAAAATAATCCACATCAACTTGGCATTACACCAAGCTGCCGTTGATTATTTTTGTATAACTACATGCCTTGTTGTGGTTTATCTCTTACATAACATTTTGACTTGTCACTTTTTAATCAACTGAGTTTCATTACATTAGATTAACCGAAGACATAAAATCCTTCTAATCCTTTGACATTTATTTGAATATCAGATTAAGATATTTGCCTCAAATCAATTGATTGATTTCATACATTCTGAAGTACATTTTATCTTTGGTAGTGTGGCACGGGCATCTATATTCCGACGGAATACCAGAAAGGTAGGATAATGCTTCCCGCAAGCTGACTGCATTTTTGATACACTTCAGGTCACAAAACACTGCAAGAGAGTCAACAGCAATTGGAGGAGCAGCTTATCTCTCATCACTGTCACCTGCAATTGTCTGTAAGAGGGACTCATGCTGGGTCCAGCCAAGAGATCCTGAACAATTACAGTCCCAACTTCTGGAATGTGTATCACAGACTCAATAATGGATGGATGGATAGATAGATAGATAGATAGATAGATATTTCTTTGCTAACCCATTTGAGAGCCCTTTACCAGTATTTTAAGTGACCATTTTACTGATCAAGAAAGAATTAAGCAACTCAATTTAAAATTATAATTTGACTGCTTAATAAAGTTTAACAAGCAGTGAGGGGGATTTCAATTAATCTCTGAGCTATTACCATTTTTTATTTTCAACACACATTCATGGGATTGACCCCATGCTGATAGTCATATTTTTAAATAAAAAAGTAATAGCAAAGAATTTAATTTTGCACTTTACAGAATTTCCATAATTTTATAATTATTTTTTTTTAGAAAAGTGAAGGTTATTCTTAAATCTACTATCTGCAATATGCGCTTCTGGAAGTTTTACTTACACAAAAATGTTCTGAGGGCAGGAGGAAAAATAATTGGTTCAGAGAAATAACAAATCAAATTGCAGAGTGGATAGGTCCTAGCAATTAAAGGAGGTGGGACCAAGACATCTGATTAGCAGGTCCCGCCTCCTCTAGTTGCTTGGACCCACCTCCTCTACAATCTGATTGGCTACCTCTCTGAACCAATCATTTCTCCTTCTGCTCTTAGAACATTTTTCTGTTAGTAAACCTCCCATGAGCACAATATGCTATGTATACAATATTCCCACAAGATAGTTCTATCCATCCATATTCCTAATTCCTATCCAGTACAGGGTCATGGGACAGTAATATACCTCTCTTCAGTTACTATATAGATCTAATAACTTATATCTAACAGAAATGAGATGCAATGGCTTTTTAATATGAGTTTGCATGACGTTTACATTGTTATAATGTTCAAAAATTTGTTTTAAAAATAATACGATTTACCAGGGACTCAACAAAAAATAAAAACAAGCGTTCTTGAATAAATGGGAGGACGATGTCATAGATACTAAAAAGAACCACATGATGAGAAAAAGATTACAAAATGATATTTGGTGTTATCTAAGAGAGAATAGGTACTTTACATGTTAATTAGAAATCTGTCAAATATACAACTACCTTTTCCCTAAGTATGGAAAGTAAAATCAATAATGAATTTTCTCTGCATTTTAATCAGGTTCCTTTTTGTCCTCTTTCTGTTAATGGCGTGTGTATGTGCCACTTTGTCCTGTGTAAAATGTGTTCTACTTACACTCAGTTCATGTTGCGCTAGTTCCTTGATAATTCTAATGGCGTTGGCTTTAATGACAATGGATTTACATAAATAAAAAGCAGGAATGTCTCACAACAGATGCTCTACACAACAGACTTACAAGAAAGTGTAATGATGATAGAGATCCACCTCTAATGAAGCATCTGGAATTTTATGGTCAGCACAAGAGCTGTGTGCAGAAGATGCTCAGGGTGCTTGGAAAACACATTACTAAATCAAAAAGCTTGCAAGTGACACGAAGTGCACTACTGACACACTCTTAAACAGTGATGCCCCAGCAAATGACTATAAAAAAGTCACGTTCTGAAATAGCTTTCCTCTTGACTGAAACACTTTACTTCAGCATACCAGTAAACTTTTCATCATTGTATGTTGAAAGTGATTTCTTGGAGCAAAATAGCAATATAATCAAAGTGAAATTGCTCTTTTTTGAGTCTATAATTATAAATGTCTCTGATTCCATTCATCTGTCATCCCTGGTTATATTACTGATATAAGAACCATACTGAATATATAGACTGAACATAGAGAATATATTCTGAAAGAAATTTCAGTAGGTGGTAAGAAATGCTGCATAGGGCAGACCCTGTTATCTCAAGCTCCTTGAGGGGAATCTGTTGATCTACCATGTCAAAGTCACCTGGGGAGCTGAACTTCTGTTACAGGAATATCAATGTTTCTGTTCCCTAATGGAGGAAAGGGGGTCATTTCGGTAGACCAGAGTGAAAAACAGACTTTTTGGAATCTCAAAGATGTTCTTGTAATCAAACAGACACTAATTCTTAATGAGCAGTTTGCATAATTGTCCTAGAATGGGAGAAAGAAAAGACATTAGCCTTCAGTTCTGCATGGATGACTAAGCAAGACAGGGATTTTCATAGCTCTGTCACTGAGGCCACCAATAATGACACCGGAATAGAGTTAAGATTAAGGGGTTATATTTTGAGCACTAATGCATTATGTCTTTGAGTAATAATGTTTTTGGCACTAAAGTGAAGGATATTCATGTACTGGTTGTTCTAGTATGTTCAGTGGACAAGAAACAGAGCCACTAAACTGGCATCAAGAGACATACACTGCATGGACAAAAGTATTGGGACACCTAGCCTCTATACCTACACAAAATGTCATGACCACCCATTCTAAATCCATAGGCATCAATATGGAGTTGGTCCCCCCATTGCAGTTATGACAGCTGCCACTTTTCTGGGAAGGATTTCCACAAGATTTTGGAGTGTGTCTGTGGGAATATTTACCCATTCATTCAGAAGAGCATCTGAGGTCAATCATTGATGTTGGATTTGTAGGCCTGGCTCAGAGGTGTTTAATGGAGTTGAGGGGCCTAGCTCAACCTCTGAAAAACAACCCCATACCTTTATCCCTCCTCCACCAAACTTTACAGCTAGCATAGTACAGTCAAGCAGGTAAAGTTCTCCTGGCATCCATTGCTAGCCATTGTGCTTGGAGATGTGAGGCTTGCATGCAGCTACTCAGCCATGGAAGCTGATTCTGTGAAGCTCCTGGTGCACAGTTTTTGTCCTGGGGTTAATGCTAGAGGAAGTTTGTAACTCTGCAGTTAGTGAGTCAACACTGCATTTGTGACATTTATGTGCCTCCGCACGTGGGCTACCACTTTGTTTCTGTTGCTCCTAAATTCTTCCATTTTGCAATAAGACCATCTACAGTTGACTACAGAATATCTTGCAGAGAGGAAATTTCAACAACTGACTTATCGCAAAGATGGCATCCCATGACAGTACTACACCTGTATTCACTAAGCCCGTCAGAATGACCCATTCTTTCACAAATATTTGTAAACCTGACTGCATGGCCGGGTGCCTGATTTCACATACCTGTGACATTGGGCCTGAATGAAACACCCAAATTCCATACATTAGGAGGGGTGTCCCAAAACATTTGTCCATATGGCATATGTCCATGTGCCTACATACATACAGTGCATTCAAAAAGTATTCAGTCCCCCTCACTTTTTTCAAATATTGTCACATTACAGCCTTGCTATAGCTATATAGCCATAAAATCGTTTAATTTCACTTTTCCCCAGTTTGTCAATCTACATTCAGTACAACATAGCTAATACAACATAGTCAAACTGAGCAATCAGGTGAGAAGACCGGTGATGGAGATTGTGTTTGGAGATGGAAGAAACTTCCAAAAGGACAACTGTCACTGCAGAAAAAGGAACTTAAATGACTCTCAGACTGTGAGAAATAAGATTCACTGATCTGATGAAACCAGTATTGAACTGCTTGGCTTCAATTCTAAACATCATGTCTGAAGGAAGCTGCCACTCATCACCTGGGCAATACCATCCCAGTGGTGAAACATGCTGGTGACAGCATCATGCTGTGGGCTTTTTTCTGCAGCAGGGACTGGGAGGCAAGTTGTGATTGAAGGACAGCTTACTGGAACAAAGTACAGGGGTATCCTTAATGGAAACCTGTTCCAGAGCACTCTGGGCCTCAGGCTGGACTGAAGGTTTACTTACCAACGGGACAATGACCCTAAGCACAAAGCAAAGATAATGTAGGAGTGGCTAAGGACAACTCTGTGGATGTCCTTGAGTGGCCCAGCTAGAGACTGGACTTGAACCCAAATGAACATCTCCAGAGAGACCTGAAAATAGCTGGCCACTGACAGTCCCCATCCAAACCAGCTGAGCTTGAGAGGATCAGGAGAAGAATGGCAAAAAAATCCCCAAATCCAGGTGTGCAAAGCTTGTCACGTCATACCCAAGAAGACTCACGGCTGTAATCACTGCAAAAGGTGCTCCAGCTAAGTACTGCATAAAGGGTCTGAACACTTAAGTGAATGCAATGTTCTTTATTTTTTATTTTTAATACATTTACAAAATTCTGTTTCTGCTTTGTCATTGTGGATTATTGAGTGTAGATTGGTATGGGGAAAAATGAACTTAGACGATTTTAGCATGGCTGCAACATAAAGTTTGAAAAACATGAAGGGGTCTGAATGCTTTCTCAATGCATCGTATGTGTATATAGCGTGGGAAGTGATGCATTATGGGCTATTGGGATGGCTACTGTATGCTCTTTGGTTCTTATGTGAATTTAGTATGAGATGTTTAATAATAACAATAACAATTAACAATATTAACAATAATTCAAAATTAACAATCATCTCAGAAGGGTTATCGTGTTATTAATTTTTGTATATTGTTTGTCTATAAATATTTAAAAATTGTCATTATGTACAATAGATTTTCTGTAGTGTTAAAAAAAAACAATTCAGCCTGTTACAAATGTCAACATATTTAAATGAAAATGACCTTTTAAAGATAGTCTTCAGTTGTTCAATATGCCACATAATATTAAATGTTGGCTCAGCTAAAGCCAATAACCCCTCAGAAGATGCCCCCCTAGATCACGCAGCACTTCCTTGCCGGCACTGCAGAGGGCGCAAGTACTTCTAAGGGCACGAGCAAGCCAATTTTAACTTTGTCTTGGACAGTGAGCTCCACGGCAAGTGAGATTGGCTGGCTAAGCTGGCGCTGGGTGGCATTGTTCAAGGGGCGCCGTGGGACGGCTGCAGAAATATGTTGCATACTGTCGACAATGGCCCATCTCGGCCTTCCCAGGATCTGCCCGTGTCTGTACTGGAAAATACTTATCTGAATTGGACCTTTCATTGCTGTAGTATTTAAGCCTAAAAAACAGAGGAACAGGTTGTGCGTTGCATTGCAGAATACTGAGGCACTAATTTCAAAAACATGGTGTTTGGAGCAAGCACCCTTTATGAAAGTAACGCAAACTCTGAATGGAAGCCAGAAGTCAAATTCAATCCCCAATTTTTGCAATAATACCCATATTGGAAAGGAAGAATTGGGATGTGAGACAGCTGTTAGCTACACTTGGCACTTCAGCAAAACATTGAACACAAACCTGTTCTTACCAAGCATCTGCATCCATTCTCCCCCATGTGATTTTCCCAGACTACATACTTTTGAGAGAGATGGAAAAAAATGGTACTAATCTTAGATTAATGTGCTCTGCAGCTTCAGTGTTCTTGTCAGATTTCCTGTGAATCAAAGTGAATTAAGTGTGAATTGCAATAGGTGTGAACTGCAGAAGAAACTTTAACTCTTAGAAACACACAACAGGCTGATTTCATGACGCTAAAACTTTCTCAGGGCTCATGTAGTGAGTGTGTCACTCAATGCACACAAGTGTGCACCGGTACAATAATGTATTCATGACTAGTATATGGCATAAGAGTCATTTAAGTTTCATTTTTCTGTCTGCAGAAAATTTTCCCAGAGTACATAAGAAGCTGAATTAAATGGAAAAGTGTTCATTGATGGCAATGCCGCCCCTGGCCAAATTGGGGCCCTAAGTAGAATTTTATTTTGAGGCCCCCCCCATTACAAAAGAAAATGAGTAAAAAAAAATCCACTAACAATCTTTTCCTTTTCCTGTGCACTCTTTCCTAACAACTTTTATACAACGT
>JAODKC010000045.1:6992581-7015577 GCA_026777985.1 Mormyrops attenuatus
TGGTTTTTTTTTTCTACTTTTCTTTTTCTATCACCCACCCCCACCCCCCCCTCCCCCCCCCCCCGCCGCGGCGCGGCGGGCGGGGGGGGGGGGGGGCGCCCCCCGGTCTGGAGCTTATCAGAAAAACTATGGGTGTAAGGTTTGAGCTGTGGGTAACATGTTAAAATCAGTCTCGTAAAAAATGCACCTATATTTATGAATTTTAATTTTAATTAAAATGACTAAATTTCCTATAGTTAAAATTGTTGTTGATGTCTGAAATTGTTAAATCACCGTATTCTTACTTCCAGTAAGCATAAAGTGGCAATACAGGTTTAACTGGTTCTAAAGGCTAGGACTTCATGGTAGTGATGGCTTCAAATCATATCTGAATAACCACAAAAAACCATTACAGCCCTTGGTCTCCAAAGAAGGAGTACCAGGAGGAAACCCCTTGCTGACACATGGAGAATGTGTAAACATGAACTGTGGCCCCAGAGGAGTGAGGCCACAAGACTACTAACCACTGTGCCGCCTTATTTTTAATGCAGCATTTTTTACTTATTTATTTATATTGTAAAAATATTAAAAGTATCCTCTATGAGTCATCCTTCCCACAAACCAATATTTTGTAACGCTGTTATCATTATTTAGGTGACTTTATCGTGCAAACGGTTATTTGTGAGTTTTCCAACTCTGTGTAGTAATTATATAATTAATTAATAATTATACATTATTTATAAACATTGCTCACTCTTTTGATTACCTGTTGTTATTCACTTAGCCTTCAAGCTATGTAATGTCAGATTTAATTTCTAATTTTCCATGCATCAATAGTATTAGTATATAGAGAGCCATCACAAAAATTATATGTAGTTATATTGTAATTAAAAATATTTTTGGAGGGATTCTTTATTAAATAACAGCAATGACTCTAATCAATATTCCAGGTGCTTTGCAGTCACTTTTTCAAAAGAGACATACAATTAAAATCATTAATTTAGCTTATGCTGCTATGACCAGCAGGGGAAGCCAAGATTCCATATTCATGGTTGACTGAGCAAGAGCGAGTTGTTAGCAAATGATCTTTGAAGCCTGTATAAACATCATAACTGAGTCTTACAGCTATGTGCCTCAAGTCACAAGATTATTAGAGAACTTTGTTACCACTTAATTTTATTTTCAACCAACTGCTCCATAAAAGACATTTCTCTTCTCTTTAGGCTTTGAAACTTCAACT
This sequence comes from Mormyrops attenuatus, assembly GCA_026777985.1. NCBI lineage: Eukaryota > Metazoa > Chordata > Actinopteri > Osteoglossiformes > Mormyridae > Mormyrops > Mormyrops attenuatus. The sequence continues at coordinate 6,993,801 of JAODKC010000045.1, forward strand.
TAGAACCTGTATTTTGTCACCACTTCTCCTCAATTCCGGTCCCCAGAATTGTTACACTTGGAACCAGCCTTGTTCACTCTCTCTGCGTTCCTTGGTAGGATGCATCTCTCCATCGTTTATGAGAGAAGACTCAGCCAAACAAAGCTTTGGCTATGCAGGGGACCATAACTAAGACCCAAGAGTAGCGGCCGCAGACATGACGCCATTGGCCAACTTCTGGAGAATATAAAAGTCCTACAGACATCTGTTATTGGGAGTTGTACTCCGAGGGTGGTTGCTCTTCTCATATTATCCGCCACAGATGTCCAGCTGCCATTTAGACATCCCAGGAGTGACACCTGAACTATAAAATGAATTGAGTGACAAGGATCAGAAACTAAAAAAATCTTTTCTCCTGATCTAGGCAAAGGACATATATACAGTTGAAGCACTAGCCACAGGATTAATTGCCCCTTGACATCTCTCACAGGGTCTTGATTCATTGTTTGAGACAAAAAGTATTGCAGACTTTGACCAAGCAGCGATTACAGGTGGCTCAGTATGTTCATGATTAAGAACTAATATTCCCCCCTTTGATCCCAACAATATATTGAGCCTTTTCACAACAAACAGTACTGCACTGAGCTCAACCTTGGTTGTGCTTATACTTGATTCAGATCCGGGTGGGTGAGGAGAGCAAGATGGCCTTTCAAATGACTAAAGGACATTATGAGTATCTGGTCACACCTTTTGGGCTAATAAATGTGCCTGTGAAGTTTCAGGCCTTTATCAATATGCTGTAATGAATTTCAGTTTCCACTAATTTGTAATTGTACATGTAGATACCGGTATGTTCTTCGGACATGACTACTCATAACCTACATGTCTACATGTCTACTGCTGAGGGTGCATGTATTAGCGAATGAGCCATATGTCAAAAAAAAAGTATTATGTTACATCAATCTTGCTTCTTGGTTATGTTCTGTCCTCAGGGCCCAAATGGATCTGCGAAAAGTCTAAGAAATCACAGAGTAGCCACCTTTGCAAAGGGTTTTCAGCAGGTCTGGAGATTGGCTCATTCCTGTTGCCACTTTATCGGAAATATCTGCGCTATAGCTGCCCTTTCTCTGCACTTCTCAGAGGTTCCTCTCACTATATTTTTGGGTCAGTGGAGGTGCAAAAGGTGTTCCATGCCATAGTGCATAGTGCAGTTTATATTAAAGTGGACATTTGAGTTAGGACTGCATTAGGGTTACCGTGGGCATTAGAGTTGAGAAAAGGGTATCGTTACTGTACCATTAGACTTCACAGAAGGGTTAGGTTTAGCATTATGGCTAGCAATAGGATTAGGGTTGGGGCTGGACTTTGTGTTAAAGTTTTGGAGTTGTTATCAGTTGGAGAATGGCTCAGGGATAAGGTTATCTTTAGGATTATGCTAATGATTAAGTATAAGCTTAGCATTGTTGTTTTATAGTATCGAATGGCTTAGTAATAGATGTCGTTATTATCCCTTTATTATCTATTTCCACTGTTTTGAATGCATGGATGGCTTGATCTGGACACAAGGGAATTTCCTGTTGCGAGAGGTTCCTAAGAGTAGATTCAGTAAAATCAAAGAGTTACAAAATGTTTAAAGCCCTGAATGTGTGTCTTGCATAACAACTGGTCCTGTGTACTAATCTGTGTTTATCTTTGAGTTTTAAAAAAAATGTTTTGTTCGTAGTTGTTTGTAACTGTGGGGAAAGTGATAAAGTACACAGTGGTATCCATGATTTTTACCGTGTGTTTGGCAGTACTGTACTGTACTTTGATATAAGAGTGATATATGTTAGCTAGATCCACACGTTGTGTGAAAAAGGGAATTTCCATGGCACTAGACCTCAAAGTACCCAAGTACATGTAATATATGAGAGGGAGATTACATAATTTCTGGAGCAGGCAGTTTTCTCAGTCTGTCAAGCAAATATTAACATAAATATATAAGTATTAGGCAGGGCAAATTTCTTATCCATTGCTTTTCAGTGTATGTCAAGGTAAGAAAAAAATGATAGTCAAATTGTAAATCATTTCTGGTTAAACTTATTTTAAATAACTGCAACTCTTTAACAGGGTGGGTTAGGTCAGGGTTTTCAAGAAAGCATTTTTAAACTGCTCGTAAACCTAATTTTGTAATAACCTTGATTCTACACACTCTTCTTTGGTGGAAAAACATGCTCATTTGATTATCTGGTACTATTATCTCTTTTTACTCCCTTATATAGTTTTCTAATATGGTTTTAGTTTCAGATATAATCATATAAATAATACCCCTCATTTTATGGTAAAATCTATTTTTACCATGTTGTCACAAAACTGGATGTTGTTCCATTTAGTTTTTACTCAAACTTAGTGTTAGGATTACATTCTCCTAATACCCCATTATAATTTTCCAGGTGGCTCTGGATGATTTGCCTTCACCCAGCATTGTGTATTCTCTGTCTTCAGAGCATCCAATATCTGAACCCATGCTAATTCAGTGGGAGTTATTCTTCAAAGGGTTCCGTAACCTACCAGTAAATAACCCTTTTTGATAGTTCATTGTGCATCATCAGTGATGTTTTGGTTCCTTGCTCTTTTTTTGAAACCAGCTTGTTCATCAGGTAATTCTCTTTCTATGTAGGTGTCTAACTTGTGTTGAGTGATCTTTGGCACAGTTTAACAGTAGTGTGAATTGAGGGAAATGCTACAATGGTTTGTTGCCATATCACGTCTCCTCTCATTTTTATTGCAATGAAAACTAATCTCTTCCAGTCTGTAGGCCATTGAGATGTTTTCCTATTTTGACGACAATCTATTAAACACTTTGATTGTTTCTTCTTTAATTACTTGATCTCTGTTCTGTAAGTTTGTGAGTCTGATGTTTTCTTTGAAGATAACGGGTGTATTATCCACGACACCTCTTGGAAGCTAGATGGCCTCGCTCCGTTTCAGCTTTACTGGGCGCTCGCACATAAATCATTAGTAATCCTTTCCATAATCTGTTCCAGGTCACATCTTACTGAAAGGTTAACTCCACTAAAAACAGACTCTTCTTGACTCTCAACAACACCAATACAAGACCTTGTGTGTCCTTTCTGAGGATCATGCTGTTCACTGGAAGATATCAAAGCAGGTTCTCCCAGCCCGATCCTCCTGTACGTGTACCACTCCAGATTCCAGAAAGGGTCAACAACCCAGAAACATTCTAGGATATATTTCAAAGGACAGTGACTACCTGTCAGTAGCCATATAGCTCCTTGGCTCTGCAAATCCAGGAGAGGATTTGAAGCTTTTGGGTCTGGTAGCAGACTGGCACCAGAAAAGATGTTGCCCAGCACCTCCCCTTGACTTGATTAAGACAGCAGACAAAATCATCGCAGCTCTGGAACAGTGAGGTTTTATCTTTTTCAAATCTGTATTCAATTTCTCGTACTGCAACTTTATTTCCTCCCTGTCTGCAGTGGCCCAGTTAGCAGACAAAATTTAACATTCTCTTTTGACAAATTCCTGTCACTGAGAAACGTAAAACTCCCCTACCCCCCTCAATCTTCCACCCCCGCATTCTGGTTATCTATGATTTGCTAATTCAGACTCTTTGGCCTACAAGACTGGGGAAATGGAATCAATCCCTCATTGTTTTGCCATTTGTGAGGTTCCTCAGGTTCCCCCCATTTGCAATATTTTGGAAGCCAAACTGGTTGGAGCATCCAACATTTTGTTAGAGCTTGGACTTGACTGCAAAGCTGCATACAGCAGGAATAGTTTTAAAGGAGCATTTGCTCTGTCCCCAAGAGAGACAGTAAGGCATTTAACAGAGGATTAAGCTATGCATCTTCCCACTAGGAGACAGGGTGCACACAATATTGCTCACATCTACATATAAATTACTTGCCAAGTAGAAAAGCCTGTTTGTGGTCACATGGCATATTCAGAATGCAGATTATAAGATCTGTGGTGCTGATGGGGAGACACACTGCAAATATATCATGTCAACTTCCCGAATGCTCAGAGGAAGGTGGTACATGTGCTAATAGGTACAGCAGAACAAATCAGCAAGAAGCTGGGACCAGAATTTCCTTAAAACCCTGCTCTTGTTCCCTAGGGAGCCCACCTTTTGTAGGTCAGTAGTACAGGTCGGTCAACACCATACAATAGGAGTTTTTGGGTGGATTTTTTTTCCCTCCAGGACACCATATTCTTTCATCACCAACCATAGCTATTTAAACTCCTGGAGCACAAACAGCTGATTACATGACAATAACTGAGGAGTGATGGCGTGAACCCTATTGCACTTGTACCAAAGCTAGATGGGTCTGTTATTGTCTGTATCTGTAACTTCTGGAGAGTCCCATCATTGACCACAGGCAGTGGCTTATAAGCAATACATACATCTTTCTCCCCTTTAGTTAGACATTAACAGTGTTGGGAAGGTTACTTTTCAGATGTAACAGGTTACTAGATACCCTGTTCAAAGTGTAATAAGCAGCCTATTACATTTGAATAGTTTTTGATTATTTTTCTACCAAATGTTTTAAACTGGGCAATAAGGAAAGTTCCAACTGTTTAGCTGACCTACATGGTCTGGAAATATACACAGTAAAAAGATGCAATGCAAGAAAATGAGTGTTGTATTCTACATATAAGCTTTTTATAAAAAAAATATATATTCAGATGTATTTTGATTAGTAACTGTAATTTAATTATATATATTTTTTTCTCAGCAACTGCTATAGATTACAATTACATGTATTTTGTAATTTAATTATATAACACATCCACATGGAAGCAGTTACTCCCCAACACTGGCTATTAGCATAGTCAGAATGTTTTGTTAATATTTGAGTTTTGCATTTTCTGCTCCATACATCTCAGTGCACACACACCCAGCGATGATTGGTTTACATTTATCAGATGTGTCCATTTGTGTTGCGGTGTCTGTTCACATTTCACTACCTTCTGTTTGCGTTTTTGACTTTTTTGAGGTTTTTCATTTATGGTGAAAGACCCCGAGCACACTTAGGGGCCGCTTATGTAGCGTCTGATCGCAGATGTGCAGGTGCAATGTGAGCGACATCTTGAAAGATGCCATTTGACTTTTGGCCTTCAACTGGAAGGGCACTCTAGAGCTGGTCCATGGGACAAAACTGAGCCAGCCATCATTCTTAGCTCTGTGGTAGTTTGCGATATTGGCCGATTTTTCCCGCGTATGGGTGTAGAGGCAATATTTTTGCCCAGAGTTTGAAGGACAAGTATCACCAAAAACTTTGAACCCTCTGTTCTGCCTTCCTCCCCGTTGCTTTTACCACATCCTGAAAGCTATCACAACAGCAGCTCTGGGGGGCCCAGATGTGGCCAGTGGACAGCTCACCACAACCCCAGTGCAGTACCATGGACAGCAGATGGTGGACCAATTCCAGGACCGGGAGTGTGGATATGCCACCCTGGAGCAAAACTCTCATTTATAATGATGCACTCCAGGAAGCATCGCTAATGGCCCCTAAAGCTCTGGTCCTGGCAGCAGCTGAGCGAAGCCTTGGGTCGGACTTTGTTATTTTGGGGTCAGTTTTGACTTTTTTCATTAACCAATTTTGTCAGTGTCATTGTTTATTGGTTTTAAAACTTTCTGCAGTCCTACCTGAGTGCACAACAGACGCCGCTGTCTCCCTCACCAGTGCCCCCCCCCACCCCTTTCAGATCTTTCAGATCCCAGAGGCTCCAATTTGGAGTGAAGGCCTTGGTGCCCGATGTCTACCTCCCTGCATCTCTTCCTTGCTGCTCTGCAACAACTGTGTTTCAATTTTTCCTCCATCGTTTGCTATACTTTTCAAGTTCAATTACAACCTGCCTCACTGAGGCTTGAGTCCAACTGTCCATGCGCGCCTCTGTGCAAGCGTGCCACGATATCGCCAATAGCCAGCTCACCCGGTGGTATGGCAGCTGTTTTTCTTTTGAGTAGGAAGAGGTCGGGTCTGCAAAGACTTCCTCTCCTGTCGAGAGAGCAGGGTTAGTGGCTTAGGCTCAGCAATGAAGTAATGTAAGACAGAAGGTGGGATTCGTTTTTTCTCCCTTACCAAGAAAATATGCTTAGACAATAAGTCACATCCTCATTCACCAAATTTAGCCTTCCTTTAACCTCATGGCCTTATTTTATTTTATTTTATTTTATATTGCTATGCATTTTCTGTGTCCTGATGCCAAAATACAAAAATACCATACTTATTTTATTAGTAAAATTATTACACCGGATTACCTGGAAATTCCACAGCAAGCATATAACAAACACACTGGATAAAACGATTTATTAATGTTGGTTTAGGTCTTACCAGGTAGGAAATTATTAGGTTGAATAAATGATGAGTTGTCAATATACTCAATGTTCAGTTATGGAGTTGAGCTGCTGGGGAAGTTGGCTGTGCACAACTGTGGTGAAAAGATGCATGATACCAACCTATCTATCAATGATACCCTAATTTGTATAACAGTGATTATGGCAGTAGAACTGTTATACCTTAGCTGTTTTGCACCGAGCAAAGTTTGTGTGTTCCTCTTATGAGCCAGAGGTAGCCAGAGGCTCTTAATGTTATTTAGAATAAGCAGGAAGTGTTGCTCAGTTCTCAGCCGCCATTGGTTTTCAGTGTAATGTTCAGAGCACAGTTTGATTCGCAGTCTATTGTAGCTTTTGGATTTCTGGTTCCGTGTTTGACTGTAGGCCTATTATTTTTAGGTTTCAGTCAAGATTGCAGGATTTGTTGTCAGCTTTCTGGTTTTAAGTGCCAGTGTTTTGTGTCTGCCAGGTTTGGTATTTTTGGTTGAGTTTTGTCTTAAGTCTAATCTTGTCTTGATTAGTGCTCTGCAGCTGGTGTGCCAGGCAGCCGGTTCACTGCTTTTTAGATTCATTGTTATCTTGCTTTTGTATTTCCTTGTTCCTGTTCCTGGTCCTCTGCATCCGAGTCTGCTTTTGGGGCACCTCATCTAGGTGTCACTCATCTAGTTATGTTCAATTGTGTTCATACCTGTTTCCTGCCATGTGCTGTCTGATCTCAGGGAAATTAACTGTTTTATAAAGAAGGTCAAAAGGGTTCATATCGGGCAGGGCTTGCCAACCTTTTTGAAAGTGAGAGCTACTTCACGGGTACTGAGCCATACGAAGGGCTACCAGTTTGGTACACTCTTCTTAAATCATATATAATAAACATGTTTTAAATGCTTTTTTTAGATATTGCCATTTTCAAATCTATATAAATGCAAATGTGATTGAAGAAGAATAGTAACAGGATATAATTAAATTTTAGACGCTGCTCAATGGTGAGTTGTGCTATTTTTAGAACAGGTCCACGGGCGACTCATGTGGTCCTTGGGAGCATCCTGGTGTCTGTGGGCACCATGTTGGTGACCCCTGACATAGGGGAACGATAGACATCTTCAGCCACATCTGTTGGAAATATCTATCAGATAGCTTTTTTGTGGGGGTCTCAGTTTGGGTGATTTTGTGTATCCAAAGAAATTAATCACCAGTCTTACTGCGAAAGCGATCACAGGTGATGATGGCCAGTAGGCTGAGATTGCACTAATTATACTGTTAGAGGGAAATGAAGCAAGAAGAGCGATTGAGCATAAGTTAATTTCATTTGGGCATTTCAGGTACTTTAAATCTAACGTCTACTTTTTTCCTCACAATATCACATTCTTCACATTCCTGTCCTGGATTGTTCATGTTATAACACAGGATATATAATATATGGAAATTTTTGCCATTAAGACTATCACATCCATCACTGGATGAACAACATCGAAAAACTATTTCGCTGTGATGGTTTACCTTGAAGTTGAACAATAGCTTGACGCTGAATTTTTTAGATTTCCATCTGTACGTATCCTAGCTCATTAGTTTAAAATGAACTTTAACTGTTTTAATGAGAAGAGAAGGAACTAGGTTTGTTGCATCGAAAAATACTTTAGTGAAAATAGTAATTTGGCTACTTTCACTTACATGCTTATTTTCTTTTATGTTCTATTTAAGTTGTTAAATGTGATTGCAATCTGTTCTATGATCTGAGTGGATAAGGCAATCTCCCCTATATAAATGTAGAGTGTAAAAGTCATAGAACAATAAAATATTCTTTAAGAAATCACAGATATCATTGCCAACAGAATGCTTCTGGAGACCTTTCACACATATAGATGTAGCGCGCAATTAACATTTTGAACTGGAAGAAAATGCATTCATGAAATACAAAAGACACTCATTTGATTTAAAATTGCTTGCTCCTGTAAATGAATTATCACACTCAGCTGCCACAAAATCACATTGGCTTTCAATGAAATGCAAATTATAGTGTAGTATAACAAACAATGTGATGTAGAGTGTGTGCATCTGCTTTTCCATCAAGTCTTTGGGTCAATACACTGGGCAAGAATTCATGTTGCTAATTTGTTTACAACCACAGCTTACAAAACCTAGACCCTAGAATATAACTATATATTCCATAAAACACGTCTTACAACATAGTGTTCTTGTGCCTATACATGTTCCACTGGTAAAGAATGTCACTGCCTAGGTGCTGCATAACTTGCTGTAACATCATTGAATTGCCAGTTAAAGCAGGAAACGGTAGTGGTGTTGCCATGGTAACCCACTATGAAGAACACAATGCATCTGGGTTCTTGTCAAGAGAAGTCAGTGAGCAAATCTTTATACAGAAAACAACCTCGTTATTCCCAATAGCGTGGGTCATGAAATTTGCGACAATAAGCATCTGTAATAATTTGGGCTACTAAAAATTAAGCCAAAATATTGATTGAAATAGCCTTCTAAGGAAATATTTCAGTTTCAGACAAATTGCTTCAACTAATGTAACACCAGGTGCAATGGCACAAGAAACTTTACTACATATATTAAATGACAAATTTCACTTTCCTCCAAGCATACATTAAATTTCCAAACATTTACGTAAAACAGGCTTGCAGCAGTAGGAGTTGGAGCATACTTCAGGCAGTGAAATTCATCTCAGAAAAGGTTTATTTATCAGTGTGAATATTAATGATATCGCTTTAATATCACTAGTGATGTGGGATTTTGAGTTATTTAAGATGTATGCGCTAATTTTTAACTTCAGCCTGTAAAACGAGAGGAAACAAGATTGCTGAACTGCATTATAAGTTCAGTGAAGTATTTTTGATTGTTGCAATTGAGATACATACTTCACAGACAGAAAGTTTACAAACATCATAAATTAATCTTACAAGCAGCCACCGGCATGCTATTCTGAAGCCAGACCTGGTATTAATAATCTATAGAAATCTTGAAAAGGTTGTGTTCACACAGCCTACCTACCGAGGGTATTACATGCTTGTTGACTGAAGACTCAAAAAAGTAAAAATAACTGTGGCATTGTATTAAGGACACTTTTGACTAGTCATGCATTGTCAGATCCTGAAGGTGCACCCTTCTAGAAGAATCACAATTGCATGTTATAAGCAGGAGAAGAGTATAGACAGCCATGGGAAGTGGGGTTGTTTCAGGATAGATTAGTCACATATAAGCAATACAAGAAATGGCCACCTTATTTTACATTAAACTTTACATATATATGTCAGGGAGCCAATTTTTTATTTTTCCAAACGGCAAATTTTGTGGCTGCAACTGAACATATTTAGCGTGCAGACAGGTTGAAGAGGTTCAGTCACTGCGTGGCTAAGCATTAGAATGACTAAGACCTGTGATGTAAATGATTTTCAATATTGTATACTAATTGCACATGATGGTTCCAGCAACTCAGAAACAGCAAATCTCCTGTGATTTCCATGAACTACAGCATCTGGCATTTACAGAGAATGGTACAATAAAATATAACCAGTTGGCTGCAATCCTGCTAATGAGAGAGGTCAGAGGTAAATGGCTAGTCTTGTTCAACTTAACCGGAAATGCAACAATAACAGCTCACATTATAATGGTGTTCAGAAAGTCAATACATGAACATTCCACCCTTGAAGTGGCTTTGGAGACAAAAGGAGTTTTTACCTCTTGCTATATGGTCAACTATTGTATATGTTGTCTTTACTGGATTTAACATATGTGTTACAATAAAGGGGTAAATAACAGCAAAATATGCAGATCCCAATGCTCATTAACTCAGGTCAACATGGTAAATCAAATCAAGTGTGTGAATACCTGGGTATAAAGTTAACCAATCAAAGTGACAGACAAGAAAATTGAGACACAGCATCATTATCCTCATTATCATCATCATTTTCCTGCCACTTTTTCTGGATGCAGTGGCAGCATAACGAGCAGGTCAGGTCTCTTTTTCATTCAGGGGCATTCCTAGATGTTCCCAAGACTCCTACAGAATCCCTACAGCGTGTCCTGGGTCTTCCCCGAGGCCCCTACCCAGTGGGACATGCCCAGTAAATCTGCCGCCGTAGCCGTCCAGGTGGCTTCCTTATAAGATGCCCAAACCACTTCGGCTGATTGCTCTTGATCTGAGGAAGCAGCGGTTCTATTGTCGGTCTCTTTGCATTTCTAAACTCCTCACTCTGTCTCAGAGAGTCCCGCAGCACTGCAGAGAAACCTAATTTGGCCACTTGTACTCTCGGTCTTGTTCTTTTTGGTTATTGCCTACAGCTTATGACCATAGGGGAGGAAAGGGATGTAGATTGACTTGTATATCGCAAGCCTCATCGTACAGTGACAGAATCAATCTGCCTATCAATCTCACGGTCCTCCATACCATCACTTACAAACAAGACCCCAAGGTATTTAAACTCCTTCACTAAGGGCAAATGCCCCCCTCTCAAATGAAAGGAACAATCCACTCTTGCCCAAGAGTACCATGGCCACAAATTTGAATTCCCATCAATGCTGATTCACACTCAAATTGCCTGTGTGCATTCTGGGAGTCCTAATCAAATGAGGCTAAAAGCATGATATCATCTGTATATAGCAAGGATGGCACTGCTAGCCCTCCCCCCCATACTGGGCATTATTTCAGCCATAGCTGTTCCTTGTTAACCTGTCCATGAATTTCACAAGGCAGGTGCGGAAATAATATGCACCCATGATGAAGGCTAACACCTACTGTGAACAGATTCAATTCTGTGCCAAGAATGTAGACAGAACTGTTACTTAATTTTTATGGTAACCACACATTAGTGGCCCTGGTACCCAATATTTCAGCAGCAACTAGCACAGTGTTGGTGAATGCAGGCATGTTCCTTCTCCAAGCCCACAAAACACATATATACTGTTTTATTATATTCTCAGAAACACTCACACGGCTGTATATCAGAATATCAGAGCTCCTGCTAAATTCTGGGTTTAACCAATGGATGGAGTTTCCTCTCCTGTATCCCAGCATGGGCTTTCCCAGACAGGGTGAGAAATATGATCTCCTGTATTTGGAACACACCCTCCAGTCCCCCTAAAACAAAAGGTACTGCCACCCTGTTTGTCGGACCAGGGGTACTTTATCTATCTTCCATGAAACATCAACCACGTCAGGCAGTGCTTTAAACATCTCTGAATAGATTTCTTCTGCTTTTGCAGCCTTTCATCTATCAGTTTCTCTGACAAACACAGTGACTTCAGCTGCAGTGATAGACAAAGATTCCAACACTGTCTCCTGGTATAACCATACCCACTGAGTTAAGGAGTTCCCTAACATTCCTTCCAGTGCTTAACAGAATCCCCAGAGTTGGCCCCCACCCCAGCTAAACAAAACCTGTGCAAGACCTCTCCCTTTTGAAGTGCTGAACAGTTTACCATGGCCTCTCCAATATACTCAAGTGTATGAACTTTTGCCTCCTCAACTACATTCGCTGCAACCTTTCTGGCCTGTCAGTACCTTTCAGTTTCCTTAGGAGACCCTTGACAAAATATTGCCCTGAAGGCATTGTATACCTCATTCACCAAAAAAATTCTTGCATTTTTCATACTCTGCAAATAAAAGCTTCTCTCGCCACGGGTGTCCACCAGCAGGCTCTGGGGTTGCCACCATGAGTGGCATCGATTGCCATCTTTTCCAGACCTTGCTTGGCACTTGGGAGAAGTTTTTCTGCGAGTTTGAGTTTAATTAATCTCGGACAGAAACTTCAGCAAGATGTTCGCAGCGAACTCTTGCCGCTTATCTTGGTCATTCTGGTCCATGTGGCCTCCATAGGTATATGTATCGGATTGTGGCTCCACCGCTCTGATCACTTGAGTGTCCAAAACAAAACACTCAAGTCAAATGACACAAAGTTGATTGTTGTCCTTTGGCCTATGGTTCCCTGGTACTATGTACACTTGTTAACATGCTTGTGTTTGAGCATGGTGTTTGCTATGGATAATCCATGACTTGCACAGAGGTCGAATAACAATTTGCTACTCATGTTCAAAACCAAAGGTCATTTTACCCCAATCATACTCCTCCATGTATCTCCATCGTCCCCCATGTGAGAAGTCTTCTAGTAGGACCACAGAATCTGTAAATGGTAACCCTAGAGTACCTCACCCACTTTCTATAAGAAGGCAGCATCTGTACTGATCCACTGTGTCTCTTTCCTCTGAACACAACCAGAAGTTCACACCCAGGGATATCAGCTCAGCTCATGTCATGGATCTAGCAAATCACTCAGAGATGAATCAGTGGAGGACTGCAAACTGATCTGCAGAAGGATAGACTTGTAAATAGTATTATGACCCACAGTTGGCATCACACACTCAATGTTCTGATCTGTTTATTGATATTTTGCCTGAAGAGGTTAGAAAACTAGTTGACTTTGGACCCACATAGATTTTTTCCTCTTATATCAAGCTATTGCCTTTTGATTGCACTCCACATTGTCTTCTGGCTTTTATTCTCTAGTCATTTACACTATTGTTAGCCTGTAAATACTCACAATGTCTGTATAAAAAATGCACATCCAGCTACCATATGAATTGCTCCAAAACAATTCCATAACACAGTCTTTCTAAATCAGGTCCATGGGGACTCCTAGCGGTCCATGTTTTTGCTCCCTCTCAACTCCCTGCAAAGCAGTCCACATTTTTGCTCCCTCCTAAAGATCATGTGGGGGTCCTCGAGGACCAGGTCGAAAAACAATACCTTAACAGAAGTGATAATGCAATGGAATGTATGAAAGAGGAACCTTTGAACGGTTTTAGAACCAAACTTGATTGACTGCTGCAAAATAAAATGAAAGATACCAGAAAGGTACAGATATCAGTATTTGTAGTAAATCTCTTAATTGGGGTGATATGAATATGTTTGGCAAAGCATCGAGGGAAAGATGGACAAGGTTTGTTTTTAAAAACATTTGCACAAGAGAACAGTAACCGTTTTCATTTGAACGCAATGGATTTTAATAACTGAGGCTGTGCCAGAAGTGTGTGTTGTAATAACTACTTCTCCCTCATCTTCATCCTCCAGCTACTGTTGTTCAGAAATTGTAAGACACAGGATTCCCTAGAGACTGCTTTTTTTCCCTGTGGATGCATATTATGAATGTTATACTGTAATGCTTATGTGTATAAATTGGCTTTAACAGTTGGAGAAACAGAGGTGTAGCAATTTGATACATTGGGGTCTATTTGTCTGACTCAACTATTGATTCTTCAGTCTATGCAAAATCCTGTGCTGCGTTTTTCAGAAAAACACAATATATATCATGACTGTGCTTAGAGATAGAGCAGTGGATAAAGAGCATTTCAATAATAGCACTAGCAAAATGTGCTTTGACTTTTGCACTACTGGTTTATGGCGAATACGTAATCTTCATGCACAGTAGATTATGTTTAAACAGCAGTAAGACCGTGTCTGCAACTGAGGGGAAAAAAATTTGAGAAAAAAATGTAAGATGGAAATATCGTTACTAGATTAACCAAATAAAGTATATAGCAGAAATATGATCAGTTTTTTTCCCAATGTATGCACGTTTTCTCAGTTCTTGTAACTATTAACTCTGATATCAAAATAGCTCATTCTGCATAATTCCACATATACTGTGCAAAATGAATCCTTCACTTGGAAAATAGCCTCTGAAATGAATCAAATACATCCACTATTACACCCAGTTGTCACATATCAATGGCTTATATGTAACCAACATTAGCATACAGCTGTCTCTTTTGTTTTTATTTATGAAAGATCTTTGCATAATCTGAATATAAAAACAAAACATAAATAAACCAGCAGACCATACCAATATTTTTTTTCTCAAAATGAGCATTATACCTGATATGTCAATCAACAATGACTGCAATTTTAACGTCCTTATCCAATACATGCAAGGAAAAAACAACATACAGGTACGTGTGTCTTATTTATGTCTGGTCACATATATTTATTCACATTGCATGAAAAGTCAGGAAATGCATCTGGCATCATGGATTTTCACTGCCATGCATTGGCCATATCTCCAAATGAGCCAATTTGTGTAAGCCAAATATGACATGGCATTACAATTAAACTTGAGAAAAAGAAATATTTAAATCGCTGTTTAATTTGCAATGCTTATACAATTTAATACAGTGTCTCAAAGGTTGGATATAAATATTATACAAGAAATATTTTGTATATACAAAATATGCTGCCCAGAGATGGCATTTATATGTTGGCAGCCTTGGTTAAAAGCATCCTATCCTATCTAAGCATATTAATCATTCATTTCACTGCAAATCTGATTGGTCTGGACACCAAATACTTCAGAGTAGAAGGCAAATTATGACGTAATTACTATCTCTTGCCTTTTTTCAAAGACTGAGCCATTATTATAGGCAGCAGTGTGTGGCTCACAGAACTGGGTAGTTCAGGTCCAGACAAAAAAAATCCAGACCAAGATTTTGTTTCAACCAACTAGTTAATGAACGTATTTCTAGACCTGGGTTATCCACCTGTGATGGCTCAAGCCTGTGATCTGAAGGTCGCTGGTTCAAGCCCAGCCTCACATGTCCATGGGCCCTTTAGCCCCTTAACCCCCAGCTCCACAGGGGCCCTAGATAGCTGACCCCTTACTGTGATCCCCAGGCTTGCTCTCCTGTATGTGTATCTCAAGGACTGCAGGAGAGGGTAGGCAAAAAGAGAATTCCTCCACAGCGATTAATAAAGTAGCATCATTATCATCATAAAAGACGTTCTGGTAACACTTTACTTAAAGTAGCCATGTATAATGCATTATAGATACATTCATAATGCATTATAATGCATACATAAAGTATTACAAACACTGCTATAAATATTTATAAAATGGCATACCACATTATAGGTATGTGTAAATGCATTATGAATGCTCTCTGAAGCTCTCATCTTTAATGCATTATAAATACCTTCAAAATGCAGTACAAAGCATCCTTAATTCTTATACTGACCATTATAATGCATTATGAAGGTATCTATAGTGTATTACAGATGAGAGCTTCAAGAAGCATTCATGATCCACAATAAACATAGTTATAATGTGTTATGCATTTTCATAAATAGTTATAGTCGTGTTTATGATACTTTATGAATACATTATAATGCATTATGAAGATATCTAAAATGCATTATGATGACTGCTTTAAGTAAAGTGTTACCAAAATTCCCATAACAAATTGATGATATTCATTTTACAATGAAATCGTCTGATACACAGCACTAAGATTTGGGACATCATACCAAAGAGTGGAATTGTTAGTACTGAGGCTGAAATACATTTTACCACATATACAGAAATTTCATAACAAGGCTGCAGAAGTGGATAACAATTTACTTCAATTTACTTGCCGGCTGTAGACTGATGGGCATCCCCGCTGAGATCCCCCTGGGATTTCATTCTGCCTGATGAAAGAGGCAGAGTGAATTGAATAGGTACACTGAATGGAGGAGATTATACATTTTACCTAATATTTGGCTTTTCGTTTGACATTGTACATTGATTGACACATTTTATCAGTTTGTTCTGGTTTGTTCTAGAGTTTTATGTCATGAATAACTACTAAGGTTAACAGTCATTGTATTCCTGACTGATTTTTTCTATGTATAAAATATCAGTATTATATTATTATGAATAGTTGTGTATAATGTATATAACGTGTAATGCCTTACTTTTTTTTTATTTACTTTGACATATATAGCTGATATATATATAACTGTTGTCCAAAGTCACATATAAGTGTGGAAGCAAGGGCTCTGAGGAGCCAACGGTATAAGGGCTTTGCTTAAGGGCCCAAAAGTGGTTTGATTACAAACTACAGGATTCAAATATACCTCCTATCTATAATTATATTACAGATTTAAATTAGGATTAAAACTACTTACATTATTCCTTTAAATTCCAGCTCACATGTAGGTGGTCGACGCACCTGTCACTCGTGAGTAGAGTTATGCATGTGTTTGTAGCTATACCTGGGTGGATAACAAGAAAGGACAATTTAGGTGGGAGTAATGGTACGTTTCTGTGTGTCTGTGTGTGTCTACACACACACGCACACACACACAAATGCGATGTATTAGAAAAATAATGTTTGAAGTTTATTTTGTCTCATCGATCAAAGGATGATAAGATTTAAACTAACAATGTGTTTCATCTAGAATTTTGAAGCGCGCTAAAGCTCAAAGTCATAGCGACCGATTTTATTTTAAAAAGTGAATCATGTGACTACCACCACAATATGTAGACGGGTATGAGGCTTGGTTACAATTTGACTAATCAAATGATATAAATGGTGTGATCACTGATGCCGTAGACTCACACATCCTATCAATGGCATTTCTGAGGCATTTTAATAGAAGACGTCAAAGGAGAATGGCCAGACTCATTAAAGCTAATAGGCAGACCTCAGTACAACAGTTTTATGCAGATTCGCTTCTCTGAACACACATCTCATCTACCCCTGAAATGATCCTGAGAAAAAGGTGTGTCCTACCCAAAACTAGCTAGGTGTAGCTAATGAAGTGGCCACAGACTGCATATTTCACGGATGGCGAAAGTGGCGACACCTGTAAATATATCATTAGCAGGAATATGATCATATAAGCTAGTATTTGTAAACGAAAATAAAAAGTCATATTTATGTGAATGAGATATACTGAGAAGTATACTTTTAACAGCTATTTGTTTTTTATTTTTTTGTTAAAATGCAAGATTTTGTACTCTTTCTGCCATTTCTCTCATCCATCCATTGATTTTCTATACCCAATTGTCCTGTATAGGGTTGTGGGGGTGGGGGTGCAAGGCAGAGATTAATCCAGGATGGGGCTCCAACCCATTGCAGCCATTTCTATCTTATCTTCATGAAAAACTAAATTCAGTTGCATTGTGGTCCTCCAATTCACATTCCAGCTATTTTTAAATTTTGTATATCTGTACCTACTCAAATAAGCAGCATTTGTGTTCTAGTGTTCAGCAGACAACAATATTCAAGGAATTATTACTATAGGTTGTCAAGTTGTTTAATATTCCTGGCCATCACAGCACTGATTGCTGATACCAGTTACATAGTATCGCAAAAGGCTTTTATGTAATTAATTTGATAAAGTTCTATCACAGCATGGTATGTTTGCAATGAACCCATAAAATAGAGCCAGTGTAACAGTATCAATGATTCTGAGGTTTTGGAGCCTTTACAAAATTAAATTTCCCCATAACATACATTTTCTTTCATATTGATCCAAACAACAGGGTCGGTGCCAAGAAAAGTAATGTTCCAGCCCGCTTTGAAAACTTTGGAGTGTTGCGAAAGTGATAAATTGTGGGGGCAGTTATAAATGTTCCATGGAAACCCCATAAGGACATTCTAGGAGCTATCTATTTGTAGTGTGTCAGTTAAAATATTAAAGAGAACATATAAATCTCCCTTCTGTCAGAGAACCTGCAGTTCTAATCATGATTTGGAATACATTAGGAAAATAACAGCAACAACTATTCATACCTGGTCAAAAGATATATTTTTGATAAGAGTGAGCATGAGCAGTACTTTGATTCGAAGTTATTTACTAAACTGTTGCTGTATATTACTGCAGTTGCAGCCTAGTTACTTGAATACAATATTGTGCATGATTTAGTGTAAATCCAGCCGGATAGATTTCTTCTAGAAACTGTATATGATTTTGCTGTGTGTTGTGGGTGGTCTTTTCTCACCAATATGCACCCTTTCATAATCATTCATCTTTTCTTGTGCAGCTCAGTGTTATATAACCTACTAACTGACAGACGTGTGTGCAGAGGCTTCTCACCACGTTCACACAGTTCACCAACTTGCTTGAAAGAGCTGTCATTTCTAATTCCCTAGTTGTACCGCATTCAGGACGGTACCTTGATGTGCACCATGCCTTGTTTATCAGTCACGGAGCATTTGTAGACCTTGTGTCACGGAAAAATGTCTTTAATCTTTGCGAAATCCATAATTTATATATCCTTGTGTAAGTTTGGCACACTTGTACAGTTCCTGCGTTGACAATGAGATTCTGAAGACAGTGGTGAAATACAAGACCTTTTTGATAGTTTGAACTGCTGGAAAAGCATCCCAAGGCACCGGATTATATTGCGCTCACGAAACGCAGAACCCATTTAAATAAGAATTTTTGTCAGCATTTGTACATTAACGTATTTTGTGGTCATGTTCGTACCAAAATAATTAGTCTGAAACCTTTCTTGGCAAACTCTTTGCTGTCATGGGATAATTATCTTGGAGCCTATTCTAAGTTTGTATAGTGTGGTGTACTTGCATATTGCACGCAGTTTTCATTAGAACGTTTTCACTAGAGGATATGAAATGTGCAAAAGCCGTCTGCTGTGTCGCAGGCTGCTGCTTTATTTTTCTTTTTTTGGCTTGCTGGTCCACCCCTGGCACAGTATTTTTTATATCTCAAAGCCTCGTACCATCCACCTACTCATATCCTCTTCACACTTCTGCTGGCTTGTCAGTGGCTGGTCCGAAATCCATGCGATTACACAGGTACTTGGGAAATCTTGGGGGGGAAAGAATCAGTTACCTTCAAAAAGAATGGGGTGAGCACATTTCCTGCCATAAAGATGTGTCATTTTTTCAAAACTGTTATCATTTCGTATGCATTGTATCATTAGATAATTGTTCATTAAATATATGCATACAAAATGAATGGATCCAAATCTTATCCAATAGTAGGTGCAGCAATTATAATGCAATGAATGTTACAATACTTATGTTTTGGTAATGCTATGAAATATACTGTATTATTATGATTATTATTATTAATATTATTATTATTAGTAGTACTGTAGTAGTAGTTGTAGTAGTAGTAGTACTGCTACTACTACTACTACACATTTTCTTGTAGTTGCAATTGTATTGACAGTTTAGTGCTAATTGGAATATCCACATACCATTTCATTTAATATGAATAATTCAGCTAAGCGCCTATATGTAGCATTTTGAATTTGTATCTCATCTTAAATGGTCCAAGAAGAAATTTATCACTTTGACTCCTGCCAGATGAGGAATATATTACGCTGAACCTGGGGATCAGCATTGTGATGAATCTCATATTTATAATGCCTTTGGAAAGATGATGGCAGCTGATAATTTGCTCCCAAGATGCTTGACCCAAAGCTGACTCAAGCAGCACATGATTGATGTTAACAAAATCCATCACAGCAATACAGAGATTCTAATGAGTAATGTGGACAATGGTACAGAGGTACAGAGATTAATTGTGGGTCTTATTTTTAAGTGGACCTTGCCATCATCAACCTTTACTGAAAGAATTCAAAGACGTTGTTTAACAATGGATTGGTCATCTAGTTTATAATGTAGGTGTTAATTAAAATAGGTGACTTTTTCAGATGGGTTAGACCAAAGTCATGCCTAATTTCATTTGTAAAGTCTAAAATACAATTTATTAAAACTAGAATTTACAAGCATGATCTACATTCAGTCTTTAGTTAATTCGAAATATTAATTTATTTAGCCCTATTTTATATAGAACAATGATAGTTATTGTAAAAATGTTCACATACCTCTCTCTCTCTCTCTCTCTCTGTATGTATGTATGTATAGGAAGGCACAAGATCCCAAAGCATGATAATTACATTTTGGAGTTTGAAAGAGTTTGCAGGTTTCTCTTGAGTCCAGTTTGTAATTAATCACGTAAATCGAAAATAACACCTGGCTTTTGTAGGTGTGAATCATTTGTCTCTGGACAGAAATTTAGCAGCTTTCAATGGAATGCTTGTCCAGAATGAAAAACCCACAGACCTTAATGGCATGATGGGTCATTTTGGGATTGTATGTCTGTGAAATATGAGGCTGGCATCCGTAAAGTACTGATTTCAAAATCTTAAATCTGCAAATTTGCCTGGTCGGAGGTGAAGAACCATAATTAAATTTTTCACTATGTATTTATTATGATCTGCTTCCAGATGTTTCTTAATTAAACTGCTGATAATGTGTTCTGAGTAAGTGAAATCAATATGTACTCTGACTTTAGTGTTTCTGTAATGATTTATGTCACATCATTTGCTATGATTTGTAAGCACAAAATAAACCTGTATACTTAAACACTGCATACAGAGTCACAATGGATCACGATTATTGCTATAGATAAACATATATTTTTTGTTGATTTCAAACAATATACATAATTCTATAAAGTCTACTAAAACGACACCTTCCTATTGAATGGATAGAGCAGGGGTGTCAAACATATAGCCCGTGGGCCAGAATCGGTCCGCCAAAGGGTCCAATACGGCCTGCGAAATAAAATTAAAGTGGGAAAATGACATTGAAGAAATTAATTGCAATTTTTCAACAAAAGTAACTGCTATTCCCAATTTGTCCACACTCTTTTAGCGTGTTTGACATACAGTAAAATCCCATTATAACGGACTTCAAGGGACCTGGCAAAACAGTCCATTATATCCAAAGTCCGTTATATCCAGAGTTGCTGTATGCCCAGAACACAACTACAGGACACCATTTACTCATGCAGACACACTTGTGGTATTGATTATTATATTGTACATGTACTGTAGTAATCCAAGTTTACCTGACCAGATACGTGACTATTAATAATCCCGACTACGTATCTGCGTACCATGCGCCTTGTAGGCGGAGCCTGCATGTCCGTTATAGCCGAACAAAACTACAGCTAAAAGCGGCCCTGGGGACCGACTTGTTTGTCTGTTATAAGCGAAATTCCGTTATAAGCGGAATTCCGTTATATGCGAGTCCGCTATATCCGATGCTTTTTCTGCATGTTCTTAAATGACATTCTGAAATTGGCTGCTACTCAGGATTTGATGCAAGATATTGATGCACTCGTGAAGGCTAAAAGATGTCAAGTTTCAGGAGCAAATTGAAACATGAGTAAGACTAATTCCTGTTTAATTCTGCTTCAGACACTTCTTGCACTATGAAGAACGGAGTTCTGTGAAACCTAATACTCGTGGTTATATTTAAGGAAAATCCTCATTGTGCAGCAGCAGCTTTAGCACAAAAGCGTTTGTTTTGGTGCAAGCATTTGTTTATGCACTGCCAGAACTTATGTATTTTTTATGTATAAATGTTATACATCTACAAAGCAGGGAATAGCTTCACATTTTTCCTAATAGCTCCCACTTTATCTTGTATGGTGTGGTGAGTAATTTCAAGTGGTCAGGATTACTACACTGATGTGAAAGTGTAAATTTTAAATAATTTCTAGAACTTGACAAGTTGTTTTAATCATAAAATGTATTACTATTCTTCATTTTCAGATACCTGTGACTGTGTTTTGTGTCTTTGTAGATCCACTGTGATCTGATTGTTGAAATTGCACTTATTTTTCCTATGAAATTTCAGGT
>JAODKC010000045.1:7015677-7038117 GCA_026777985.1 Mormyrops attenuatus
TTTTACTGGTCCGGCCCAGATGAGATCAAATTGTGCTGTATGTGGCCCCTGAACTAAAATGAGTTTGACACCCCTGGCAAAGAGAAATGTACACACAGGACATCGGAAAATTGAACAATTTGTTTTGGGTAAAGTTAATTATATCACAGTATCTCTGCAAATGTAGGGAGACATCATGAATTTCTTGAAACTAAATTATTTTAATTGTGGAATCCATCCATCCATCTGTCCATCCATCCATCCATCCATCCATCCGCTTTTCCAGTTCGAAATTATAGTGATTTTCTTATGTTAGCAGAAACAACATAATAGATACTGTACAGTCCTTTACCATGTGCAATATTACGACATGAAATAAAGTGGGGACTGACTACAGCGGTAGTAAATTACACAGCATGTAGTAGCATTAGAGTAAATCATTGATATCTAGATAAAAAATTGTCTCTGGATTTATGGTCTTGCTAGAGGAGAGGTAAGAATACTGTAAAGGTGCAAGATGACTGAAGTCCTTCAAGATGTGATCTGCATCTCAGATGTTGGTGTGCCATTGTCCTGACCTGCTGAGAGAGCTGTGCTGATGGTGCTTTGTAGTCGCTTGTTCTCCTGTGTTGAGCATTTGCCATTCTATATGGAGATATGCAGGGGCCATGAGGGTAGACTCAACAGCACACCTGTAGAAGGTGACGTCCGGTCCTTCATTAGACCCCGGGGGATAGAAAGAAGCTGATGTTCCTTTATTGATCGTATGTATGTGCTGAGCTGACACACAGTGCCCCCGAGGGATTTAAACATGCTCTATGGCAGGGGTCACCAACAGGATGCCCCCAAGGACCACATGAGTTGCCCGTGGACCTGTTCTAAAAATATCACAACTCACCAGTGGGCAGCGTCTAAAATTTAATTTTATCCCGTTGCTATTCTTCTTCAATCACATTTGCATTTATATAGATTTGAAAATGACAATATCTAAAAAAAAAAAAGCATTTAAAACATGTTTATTATACATGATTTAAGAAGAGTCTATCAAACTGGTAGCCCTTCGTATGGCTCAGTACCCGTGAAGTAGCTCTCACTTTCAAAAAGGTTGGTGACCGCTGCTCTTCGGCATCCCCACCAATGTAGAAAAATGGTAAACGCGCCTCTTGCGTTAGCAAGTCAATGACCAGCTTCTTAGTCTTGCTACCATTCAGAGAGAGGTTCTCGTCCTGACACCATTCTGTCTAGAGTCGCACCTCATTCCTGTAGTCTGTTTCATTGTTTTTGGTAATCGGGCCTATGATAGTGCTGTCATCAGCAAATCTGGTAATAGAGTTGGATCTGTGTCTGGCCACATCGTGGGCGTACAGGACGTACAGCAGGGGGCTCAGTCCCTGCCCTGTGAAGTTCGGGTGTGGTAGCCCAGGGTAGAAGAGCTTTTCCTGTCAACATGCACAGGTTGCAGTCTGCCAGGGAGGACGTCCAGGACCCAGTTGCAGAGAAAGATGCTGAGTTCCAGGTCAACATGGTGGGTGGTAAGTTTTGATGGGATGACAGTATTAAATGCTGAGCTATAACCCACAAATAATAGCCTGGAATAATGGTTTCTGTCGTCCACGTAACGTTGTGTGGTGTGGAGTGTAAGGGATATGTCATCCTCAGTGGAGCTGTTGTGACAGTATGAAAATGGAGGGGGATCCAGACCGCCTGGAATGATGCTCTTAATGTGTTCCAGTACCAGCCTCTCAAAGCACTTTGTTGCAATAGAGCAAGTGCCACTAGATGAAAGTCATTAAAGCAGTTGCTTTTCTTGTTTTTGGGACAGAGATAATGGGGAGTTTTTGAAGCAGGTGGGGCCATCGAGTCTATCACACAGAGATTAGAAATGTCAGAGACAACAGCTGCTAATTGGTTGCTGCCGATTCTCCAAAACGTGACCAGAAATTTCGCCTGGACCGGCTGCCTGGTGGATGCAAAGGTTAGGGGACACGTTTGATAGGATGCAGTTTATCACAATGCACACAGTCTCACACGCACACACACACAAAATAGGAGCAATTTA
The DNA here is from genome assembly GCA_026777985.1 of Mormyrops attenuatus. NCBI lineage: Eukaryota > Metazoa > Chordata > Actinopteri > Osteoglossiformes > Mormyridae > Mormyrops > Mormyrops attenuatus. The sequence continues at coordinate 7,017,716 of JAODKC010000045.1, forward strand.
AACACACAGATTTACCTAACTGTCTGTTTTTGAACTGTGGGACAAAGCTGGAGTATTCAGCTGAAAGCACTGCAACAAGACGAGAACACACCAGCTCCACACACACTGAGCCAGGGCTGCCGACTTTGGTCAGCTAGCTGGCATGAGATTTTCAGTTTGAGACAAGTCTGCACACGCATTCACATGTATGTAAGAGTTTTGACACCTTGTAAATAGTCTGTAGGGTTTACAAACTACCCTACCACTTTTGATGTAACTAATTTAAGGTTAATAATGGAATAATATAGATTTGTTGTAAGATTTCTTTCATGAGCGTGCGAGTCTGAAACCGTGAGCGTCACGGCAGATTTGTGAGAGTTGGCAATGCTGCAGAGCGGGTGTGGGCCTCAAACCCCCAACACTGGAGGCGTGTCTAATCATATACATGACTGTATTAATATTCTTTTTATAACTAGTATCCACTTTGTTACTATGCACAAGACTAGTCAATCTCAGCACTTTGACCAAACCAGTGTTACATAGCTATCCATTTAATTACATAGCTATACAATTGAGAAATCGTTAATAATTACGTAATCCTCTGTAACCCAAGGTGTTGTTCTTACTTTATAAGTAATGAGGGTCAAATACATGTCATTGATGTACCCACATGGACAGCTTATGCGCTGGTCCTCATTGGGCTTGATGTTATTTTGCACAGACTGTACCCTCAGGGTCTGGCCACCTAATAAGTATAGATTCTAGCACAATTTGTCTTGTTCAAAAAAATAGTCTATTTAGAGCCTGCCCTGGCACACTGACTTATTTTATGTATTCATACTAATGCATGGGGCATTCATCTTCCTGCTAATACCCAGAATACTGTTTCCTCTTTAGTTTTTCAGCAGCTGTCTCCCAGAGAGTGTTTTATTTTTTTTCATATTGTGGTTTTCCTCAACTAGAGTTGATGCCAGTGTGATGTAGTAGTGTATTGTGTTGCCCGGCCACAGCAAAGCCATTGCACCTTGTTTCTAAACAAAAGGTACCTTGCACAACTCTGCAGCGGCACGCAGAGGAAGAAGATTATCTTAGCTACTGTGAAAACTCCTGATCGTGGGGACACAGGGATTATATTAGTGCCCTCGTAGAATTATGAGTAGGTGCTTTCTAGCTTAAACAAATGGAAAACCTTGAAGAGCCAGGCCATCGCTCCCAGTGTCTCTGACACAAAAGAAGCCTAAGTTACACACCTTTGCATAACTAGCAGTCGATTCCACATGACTAGATTATGCTGCTCCAAACCCACTCACATTTCACTGACATGTTTTTGAGCAACTCTCCTCGCTGTATAGAATAACCATCCATCTATCTACCATGGATGAGATGCCACCCGTTGCCGGATTGAACACAACCAGTGAAGATAACTGCATTTTTTCCTGAGCTAATGCAGAGGCTTTGGATGATGCACAATCTCCACTGGCTCCATTCACATACTTTTGCTTTTTAATTAAAAAAATCATTCTAATACAAAACTAATGCACTAAGATAAAAGAATTTTATGGATGCCATGTTGAATTCTAAAGTAGACCATTCAAAGTGAATAGAATGATACATGCCTATGATTTATGGAAGCAGATTCTTTTTTTCAGTTGCACTGGGAACATACTTGTCATAAAATGACATCCTATCCTCACTTGTATCAAAAATCTTATTGCGGTATGAGTCATGAGTTTGAGTATGAGTTTTTCAGACAGTTTTTTTTTTTGAGTTATTGCAGTCAATGTAACTGCAGAATGGATATGTTTTTGATTCTATGGCCATTTTAATTTAGTTACCTACAATATTACTTTTCTTCATATTGATCCAGTTAAAGTATGATAATTTGATTTTTAAAGTTTTTAAGCAAATTTATGACTGCTTAAAATGATTCTTAACTAAACCCACTACTGGGCTTTATTAATGCCGAACCATAAAGTCCTGATATCTGATTAGTGGAAACTAGCGTAATGTTAAAAGTATAGTTTTCAGATATTTAAATGAAGTATTTATTGTGTTACAAACCCACATCTTTGCTGTGACCATCAATGAAAATGTAAATGTCACAGACTAACAATTTCCATTTAAAATGAACATGTTTCATGTTCAATAACAATTAAATCAAATAAAGTATGAATAAAAGTGATTACTTCAAGCAATTCATTTGGGGCATAAACCACCACAACACTTTATTCTGATGAATTGTTTTAGGATATAATGTAGCGCCTGTATTTTTGGTAACACTGTACTTAAGGCCATGTTTTTAGTAATTTATAAACACATTCATAATGCATTGTAATGCAGTCATAAAGCATTATAAACATGGCTGTAAATATTCATTAAAAGGCATATCACACTATAGCCATATTAATTATGCATTTTGGCTGCCTTATGTCATCTATAATGCACTATAGATTCCTTTACAAAGCAGCACCCTTAATGCTTATACCGACCATTATAATGCATTATAAAGGTATAAATAGTGCATTATAGAGTAGAGCTTCATAACGCATACATAATGCATAACACACATGGGTTTAATATGTTTTGCAGTTTGATAAATATTTATAGACACATTTATAACGCTTTATGAATTTAATATTATTTATTATGAATATGTTTATAAATCACTAAAAACATGGCCTTAAGTGTTACTGTATTTTTTTATCAAGCTGTTCTTCATACCTTTGTGAGATCTGTTACAGTTTCCATTCTCATTCTTTTTTTGGCAGATGTGGATTGTAGCTTAGACCTTTTAATGTAAAAAGCAGAAACTTAAAAGTTCTCCTCAGAAAGCATTTTTGAACCTTTCCCACCAACCGTTATAGTTAACACTAACTGACAGATAAAAAAGGAATCATTTTCCAAAAATGAAGGACAATTTATCTCTTACATATTAATTTACTGAAACAGCACATCAGCTATTCAATCATTTCAATACAGTGGATTTTTGTTTCCAACTAGCCACTTCTATTTAACATTAAGTAATGGATGAAAATCATACCCTTGTTAAAATCGTGGCATAGCCTCAGTGTAAAACACTTCCATTTTTGCTTTCATAATTTACGTTGTTGAACCTTTAAAATGGCCAAGCTCATAAATCATACCAAAACCTGGTGAAAACCTTTGTAATTGAATGGTCCATCGTAGATTGCTAAGTCTGAGATTAAAGTTCATTGTCTATACAGTGTGCCACCATGGTTAAAGCAGATGCACTGATGGTATCTCCATGCGGATCCTATGTATGCAAAAACAATATTTTCAAGTTCATATGCTATGCAATAACTCTTCAGATGTATAAAAACTTTTAGATCTGCTTTTCTTGCTGATGTGGATCACGTTGACCTAGCATCCTTCTTACAGCATTAATTACTACTTTGTCTCATGATAAATTGGACCAGCTTTACCAACAAGACTCCCATTTATCATGAAGCGTATGAGGATAAAATCCACCCTTTTTTCATGTTCCTCCACTGTGATAAACATATCCCCATTTTTTGAAGCATTTTCAGGAGCACAGTGAAAAGGCCTCTCTAATGGACACATTGGACATTTCTATAAGGTAACTGGACAGTACAGGTTATGTCCACCAATATTAATTAATGAGATAAATATGAGCAAATGACGTATGCAAATATTGATTACTATAGTATCAGAGTAGACAAGAGTGTTGGGCCATGACAATTTGACACCGAGTTATACCGAGTTTATTGGTGGGGCTCTACAGGCATTATTGCATAATACTTATGCATAAATATGGATTTTTCTTTTCATATTAGCAATGACTTGGAAACATTCTTCAAAAGGTACTCCACTAAAACTCAAGTGAAAGTCTCAACACCCACAATTCATCAAACCACAGGAAACATTTGCCATCTTGAGTCTTATTTTTTGTGTACCTAGGATACAGCACAGGTATATCTGAATTAAATTCTATATAAATTGCCAATTAAAATTTCTTGTGACATTGCCAATATCATTTGGACAAACAATGATTGCCCCCTTCTGCTGGATTTGAACACTTATACCTCTACCTACAAATCGTGACCTAGTTTGGAAATATCATACAAAATACACAAAACAACTTTGTACAACTTTTCCATACTAGGTATTTTGAGAGCATTTTTCAACTTCTGCAACATGTGTAGCAATAACATTACCTCAAAGCACTACATGTAATAAGTTGATTGCAATGCAAATGAGTCTCCTTGGTTAAGTGAAGACATTGAATGAAATCTCATTTTAAAAGGTCTGAGCTTGCATTAACGAGATAAATCAACCGGTTAAAATGTCACTTAATCTTTGGAAGAGAATAGAAATAAATGCCCCTGTCAGATGACTCTTTCAAACCTGTGTATATTAACAGTCAAGACTCTCAAGGGCTTATCAGCACATGGAATTGTCCTATGGCCATTGTTTTTAGCATTGACGATAAACACAAACTAATTAAGAATAAATGGCAAACGTTTTGACATTTCTCATATAAAAGACTCTCTCTCTCTCTATATATATATATATATATATATATACACAGTATATATATATGTGTGTGTGTGTGTATATATATATATATGCATATATCATATCATTTTAATATATATGTGTATATATATGCACACACATACATATACACAGTATATTAAAAAAATTCCATTTCTTGTTACTATCGTTTGGCTTGATCATACCCAAAGACTGCATAAAGCCTCTGCCAGACCTTCTAACAGCCACTTGTTTGTTTTTGCCTGTCGATGGATTATTGATGCCTCAGGGACATGCCTGTTCATTATACCTGCCATCCTATGCTTAAAACCTGCCGACACCGTGTTGTTTCCTTTGAGTGCCTCCTTTGCTTTTAATAAAGAAAGAGGACAAAAGCTGTCATCACCTGAGCAATCTTGATCCCAAGCACCAGAAGGGAATGAGAATTACTGTATATTTTGCCAAACGATCGTCTCATGTCGACTTCCCCCTTCTGCCTACAGACAAAGATTTCATTTTCTCTTTGCCTTTCCTAGTCTCTGTCGATGATGGACCGATGTCTTTGTGACCGATGGCTGCACAAACTGCTGGAAATTATTATATAAGGTTTTGAAAGCTGAATATCCTCCTGTTCCCAAGGGAGACATTGTGGGTGATCATATTTTTAACAGAAAATGCGATCCGATGGAAGGAAAACACTAATAATAATTTAGTTTCTCATTTCTTAAATCTAGTTGAATTACTGTCACTCACAGCATGTGTTTCAGAGATATCCTCTTCCAGAATGGGCACCATTAAATTTTGCCATAATGGACATGCGGATGAATAACAACAATGGTTATTTGAAAATGTCTAATAACATTAATTTACATTTACCAAAAGTTTCTTGTTTCACCCTTTTTCGAAATTATGTGTGACGCAGACATATCTGAAAATTCCCCGGAAGCCCTTGTTATTGAAGCCTTGTGTCTGTTACACAACTATAAAATAGAAAAACCGCAGGGAAATCTTGTAAAAGTTCCTCTTCACCTCCACCAAAGTGATGTCCTGTTATCTAGCCCTGACTGACCTCAAACTATTTGCGTTGCCAATTTCGATCTTGGCTCCTGAGCAAGGAAATGGACTCAACTATGGCTTCTTAGGACAGCTCTCAGTGCTGACAGAGACACATGTCTTTTGCTGCGTTAAATATATATACATATATATGTATATATACATACACACACACACACACACACACACACACACACATATAACTGCACTGTATTTCTTCCTGTTTCATTTATTTGGTTATTCAACTACAAGCATTTTTGTGATGCTACTTCATGATATATTCATTTATTTATAATTGAAGCAACAAATGAATATATAGGAGGTAGATTTTCGTATTGTACCTGTGCTCCTAAAACACAGCAGTTTTATTACAAGCTGTCTGTCTCCTGCTGTATGTCTTGCCCTCTACCAGCTCTGATCCTAGCCTTTCATCTGCTCTGGCATTCCTCTGGACCTCCTCCTGGCTCCGGCATAGTGATTGTACTAGAATCCTTTAGCCTCCTGTCTTCCTTTTCTCTCCTCTTTGTGGTTTCTCAGTTGGTTACTGCTCCTTCTGCTCAGTGGTTACCTTATTGACCCCTGCCTCCTACCTCCCGTAATCTAATCATCGCTGGCCAGCATGGCTGACCCATTATTATTACTGAAGGCGCGTAAATAACAATGCCTGCTGTCTGACTACTACTTTCTCCATGTGTGTAGCTATATAAGTGTGCTCACGCTAGACCAGTTTTATCGTGCATTGAAAAGTCTGTCACTTGCACAACTAACATATATGACCTTCCTCAAATTAGCTCACAAATAAAGAAAAAAACATTGGATACAACACTTTCTCATATTTCTAATAGATCCTTTACAACTAACGCCATCAAAAATATTTACAAGCAATAAATAGGTAATGTTGTTTGTTAAAATGTCCATAAAACAGGGCAGTACAAGCCTATAACATCAAATATGGCATTGACATGTTTTTGTAAAACGTCAGTTTGTATGTGGCAGGGCAGAGAAACTGGACAAAAAGCTTTAAAATCTAATGCAGGTCTATCACATGAAAGTTCCTTTCATCGTGTGTTTAAATCTCATGTGACAAATGTGAAAACTACTGAAGACAAAATTAAAGTGTTCTTTTCTCCTTTTATTTTCCCTTGTTGAATTAGGGGCAGGAAATATTGCCAAAATAAACAGCATACCGGAAGTGGTCATTATTGTTTAACGAAAGTAAACGATGTCCAGTACAGAAATCATGGAGGTTAATAATATCAATAAACATCATAATTGTTTGCATGTTTTAACATGCCTTCATTGCTAAAATATATTGCCAAATCGTCATCCCAGTTTTGGAGAGGCATTTCTAAGTTACACGTTTTTTGTGAGAAACACAAGCATGTTCACTTCGCTAAGGTTTAGATATGTGCGCAGTGGCCATACAAAAATGGCCGCTGTCTTTTTGGCAGGGCATGCTTATCACAGAACTGCAGGGAACAAAAATGATTTTTTCATGTGTTTGTTCTTTAATCCAATAATGCAATTTGACTTGGTGTAAATAGAATTAGCCCTAACTTACAGTGAAAACTCTTTACACGCATTTCCGATTACATCAATGTAGTAGGAAAAAAATCTATAAGGAAAACATATTATATTTATTGATAACATTGATTATCTGCCCAGCCATACTATGAACTATGCTAGTTAGTCTTTGTCTTTGGCTAAGGAGTATTTCTGATTTCAAGACACAGAACTGAGTCTATGTCATGGTATGTGACGTTCTCTACATGTCCACAGATAACAGTTCTAAGTATCGTCTGAATCGTATGCTTGTAATTTCTCTGTGGTGTCTACACGATAGGTTTCTACACCAAATACGTATATATATCTGGCCACTGAATATTCGACCACTTGCTAATGCACTACACCATTCTTCCATTGCCAAACTATGTACACACCCCTATATATGTCATCATTGTTTACAAACTGCAAATGAGACTATGCACAGCTTAACCATCATTAAGCAACTAGCTATTATTTGCAAAGGTGTTTGAGAATGGAACACCTAATAAAACATTTCTGAGTTCTTTATATACCACCCCAAAGGGTGAACACCATTAAAGTAACTATTCTTTTGATTTTATGACTTTCATCACTCCCTTTAATTCAATGCGCAAGACAGAAATCATAGCTATCAAATTATAGCAAGGGATGTTTTTTACACTTATTTCTTATTCATTGTCAAACCACAAGAGCAGAAGCCACATATTACACATCACATCATCTATCTGTTGTAGCTTTTCAGATCCCTACTGAGCAAAAGCAGAAGCTTTCCAAGTTAAGTACCAAGTTAATATAATGGGTGACAAATCAGATGACATATGGAGCATGGAGCCATTTACAAAGAACTTCAGAAAGATCTATGCTTGCGTAACAAAGGAGTTTGAGAAACACGTTGTGTGTGTATATATATATACAGCAGATACAAGCAGCTTTGAGGCGGAAAATTTTAAAACAGGTGAACATCAGCTCGTGCGACAGCACATAAAGTTTAGTGCAGGAAAAGATGAATGGAGGCAGACTTGTACTTAGATCAAAGAAGTGAGGCTTTCACAGAAAGGGCAAAAACAATAATACAGTTCTGGAAACACTAAGAAATCAAGTTACCCTTGCTGTTGTGGAGACAAAGCCATTAAATGTACGGTACCACTTTATAATAAGACTGCCCTTATAAATGGTTTATGAATGGTTTGTAATTTTTGTCCAAGTGTAAAGCCTTGGATGGTTTTCACATGGGGTTAACCATCACAAATGGTGATTAGGCAATAATTCAAAGGGACATAGACTGTTAGCTTATTCGTTTTCACTAATAACTTGAAAAGAACTCATTTTCACGACTACTCCCTTCAGCAATCCCCACAAAAATGAATGTCTGTCAGAGCAATTATATCCAAACTCTATGGAGATTTCTAAGTGATACATTGGGGCTGGGTAAGAGCATCACCAACAATCTGCAAGTTTGATGGTACAATTAGAAGGTGCAATGCTGGCTGAAGATCTTGGCAGGATTTTGACCCCTGGCTGAAGAGTCACAGCAACTAACCACATGGATCACACTCTGGCTTGTACCGATTCCAAGTATTATCATTTGGGCTCTTATTCGCTTTAGGGAATGTTCCAAAGATCATCATGAGCACAAATAAATCCTGGTTTATCGCAGAGGAAAAGTATGACATGACAAGAGAGCTCATGAAGTGATACCAAATTTTTAACGCTTTACTCTATGTCAGTCGGAGGTTGCAATACGGCCTACAGGCGTGACACTGAGGCTGACCCTAACAAAAAAAAAATAATCAATATTCCAGCATCAAAGAACACTGAAGTCTTCAGGTGTTTCCTGAGGATAATAAAAATCCTATATGAATTAGACATCTCTGAGACAGTTGCTTACTGCAGTGGGGGAATGTAAGTGCCTAAGAGCACATCTTGCAGGTGACCTGTTAGAACATACTAGAGACTCCTCATTTCACCTCTCATCATAAAGGTGCTCGATGGCTAACCCCAGAAAGATTCAAACTTACATGGCTATTTTCCAAACACAACAATCATATTTCAAACAAATATCTGATTACAGCTAATGCACTCTCCAGGGTGCCAGCGGGGTCTGAAAACAAGACAATAGCTCTTTAAAGACTAATGTGAGATTTCCCTCAATTGCAATTTACTGAAACCAGTTGCATCAAAGGCAACACTATATCAAATCCAAAATGCATGGAACATAGATCACACTTGCACAGAAATAGAAGAAATTTAAGATAAAAAGGGTTTGCTAATGCTCAGCCAGACCACCTGCAACAGTATGATTTAGAAGAATCAGGTACTTTGCTGATGGCCAAGATTTCTGATCCTATGGGGGGGGGGGGTGTTACATGGGCCAGAGATCAGAAGAGACAGATGTAAGATGGTCTGCATATCCAAAAAGCAACAAAACCCTTAATGATCACGACTCTGTCCACAAAACCGTGACAGTGTTTCGCTGCAGATATTTTCTGATGGAAAAATAATCACCGCCTTGTCATGCCTGACTGTTAATCAACACATTGTTGCCCTTTACCATGACTTTTTATTCTTTAATGTTTCAGTTTCATTGCACCACATGTATAAACAATGAGGCACAATAATCCACAGTCTTTTGAGTCTTTTTTCAGCAATTTACTGCCCGCCGAAACCTAATACCACTATATATTTTCTCACATAACTCACTATCATTATTATTATTATACTTCGGTAACTTCTTACAGAGAAAATCTCTTAAACATTTATTCAGTAATTTAAGGTGTGTTTTGAATAAATTAATTAAACTGGCTTGTGAATACATTGTGAAAGTGATTAAGACAATGAGAAAAGCACCACTTTCTTACTGTGGTCCCCAGTCCTTTCTTTTATAACATTCCTCTCTGGAGATGGTAAATATAGCAGAATGGGATTAATAAATTCTACACTTGGTCATTCTTGTGCCAAAAATCTATATAATGAATGAGAAGTCGTCATCTGGATGGGACTATAACAGAGTGATCAGCTGGTGTCATTTCTTATGTGTCAGCATAATGATTTGGTATTTTAACATTTCTGAGCCACTGATGATCATAGCCTCACATTCACTGTTGATAATAATATTTAATGGTATTTTTGTGGGGTGCGAAGGTGTTAAATTGATATTGTTCTGCCTATTTCCCAATTCGACCCAATATAAATCAAAATTACACGCTTCTTGAAGTTGCAAGGCTGGAGGGATACACTTTGTTCATAGCACAACATATCTAAATCCATTACATTTATAATAAAATGTGCAGATTATCAATTCACAGGTCATTATAAATACATTTTAGCAAGCACAGATAGTGTGCACAGTACTTAAAATATTCAAGTATTGGGGGACTTTAGTTCAATGACAAAGAATCTGACCTCAAGGAAAATTAAGTTCAGCCATTTAATTACCAGCTGTGGATGAGACTAGTAATGATTATCTGTTAATGCTGACAATCTGATATTGATTTTGCTCTCCACAGAGACAAGGAGGATAATGCATTTGTCTTGTGTGTGCAGACCTTTACCTGGCTTGTTAGAAAGAAAATAAGAAATGTAATTAGGATTCCACAAAGTTTGCCAGTGCAGGGATATATTGTTTTAGAGCCATCTATGTATAATAAATACTGTTAAATGCTTGCAGATGAAAGAGATTATCAAAACTAGAGTGCAGTGTTATACATCTGTCTCACTGGTCATTTTGTCTGCAGTCAAAGAAAAAACAAAATAGCAATTTCATATATTTCATATATTTACAAATAATGGAGAAGCAGTCTCCTGTTGATTTGTTATGGTATGATAGTGCAGTTAATGGATTCTGAAAAAATGCAGATACATGTTATTATCCACTCCCTAAATGGCTAAATACTGTACTGACTGGAATAGCAAAAGGCCTTTCACCCCCCCCCCCCCAAAAAAAATGTGAGTAAATGTGGAAAAAAAGATATCTTGATGCCAAATCCATCCATCTATCCACTCATCCACCTAGGTCTGGACTGGGATTAAAATTTAAATCTGGCCCTTTGGGACTTTAGTGTTCCCCTCACTGTCCTTTCATAAATTTTGCTAAGAGTGTGTGTGTGTGTGTGTGTGTGGGGGGGGGGTCTGGGTTAGGGTTAAGGGTTAGGGTTAGGCCTGTCCAGCCCTTTATCAATCTATAACTGTATACACACTAAATTATATCTTAATATGGGATCATTATAAAGTTGATGCTGTCAGAACAACAACAATGTACTCCCTGGATGGTCTGTTCATCCCCCATCTAATCCCCACACCACCGCCCCCTACACACTTTCCCCATCTCTCCAGAATATTTTTATTGAAAGCCCAACTTTCTTTGAGTCAATGTAATCAGGATCTGTGTCTCTGGCTGTTTCATGTGCCATCGCTGAATGACACTGCATCAATTTTAGTGCGACTTGTCCTAAAATTTCAGTCTTTACCTATAACACCTTTACCCAAATTTGAAAAAGAAAAAAAAATCTTGAAATCCTTTTTGAGCTGTTGTACTACAATGACCTTCTCTTTGATATCTCTGCCTGACACATATTAAATTTTGGTGTGATTTGTCTGAAAATTTGAGCTACTTAAAAACTTCACTAATACAATTTGTCTGGAAAGTCTGAAAAAGATCAGTTAAATATTTTTTTTATTATTATGCTAATTGACTGGTCCCGAAACCATATGTCTTTCCCAACAAGGAATACAATAAAATACATAGAAACTCACAGCATTTTTTGGGTCACTGAGTAATACCTCTTGTACCAAGTTTTTGAAAGATGGAAAAATATCTGGGGAAAAAGCTCAAGGGGCTCTATTTTGACGATCTAAGGCAAAGCGCAAAGTGGAACTAACAGTTATGGGCGTGTCCAAATGCATTTCTCCATTTTGACGGCGGAAAAAAAAATGGTTGGTTGGTTGAAACAAAATATCGGACTATAAAACGCTGTATCTTGAAAGATAAGGTTAAGCTACATCAATCTATCCTGTTATCTGCAATGACAAACATAAATGGCATTATGTAAGAGTGGCTGTGGGTAGGACAGCACGAAGAATGAGAATTTGAGGATGGGAGGAAGGAACAGGGAATTTTTTTGTTGATAGGACTCAGAAATATCAAAAATGAGTTAAGGTAGTATATGAAAGGTTGTATAATGATCAAGATCAAGAAAGAGCTCACTTGAGTGGGATCTTTACTATTCCGTGATGCCCAACCCAGTATTACACATTATTACTTAAAGATGTCATGGGTCAGTATGGATTTTTCAAGTAATTTTTTTATTTTTATATTGAAAATGCTTTCAGTGTTTAGTTTCCGATTCTAAGGAGTAAATTCTTTGAAGACCGAGGAAGAAAAGTATTTCATTGGCTTTATAAAAGTAGTTTATACGGCCTGTATTTGAGATAGTGATTGGAAATAGAATAACTGGCATTATAGCAATTTTAGGTCTAAATGAGGCTGTACAGATTTATGAGATAAAGTCAATAAAATACTCTGTATTAAGTCTCCATTGTGTATCATTTACTCGTCTTAGGCAACCGTAGAGTTAACCAGGTCAAAGCAACTCATATCTAATACTACGAACACTATACTTTGACAGTAGTTTTGAGATGGATTTTTATTTTATATCTCAGTGCATGTCTGTAAAGTTTCCCCTTTCATATGCTATGATTAGATGTAATGTAGCCAGATAGGCTCCTAAGCCCCCAGTATAGCATTTCCAAAACCTGTGAAATAGTTGTTAACCCTCTTATACACTTTGTTTGACAAAATATGCTCTGGCTACCATCCATAGAAAAGCGTTCAGTATGGTCTTTTTTAGAAAATATTTGAGGAATTTCTCATTTTCCCCAGTTTGGTTTCCAGAGTGATTATACAGTTACAATAAAATTCATGCGTAAGAGACACCATGCACACGTACAATGGAATCTTCTAGAAATCCTTGAAATATGCTACTTCACATATTCCACACCACCACACAATATATTTTGATATTTCGTAAAAAGTAAGGATTAAAATATTATTGCTGCCCTCCATAATTTGACAGCCATCTGATAAAGCACTCCTTTGGATCCTGAAGTCCATTTTTTAAAATCCCCTCGGGATGAGAATTATCCCTGACATTTCAATCTAAAACACCAGAGACGGGAGGTCTAATACTGACACTATTCCTCATTAACATTATCCTAGAGGCTAGCATCTAGCATGACCAGCATATTGCCTTTTCTTCTCGCTTTATCATACTTGACTTTGTGCAACTTGTTCACAATGTTCCTTTGTTTGAAGTCGCAGAGATGACAGTTGTCACTTATACAACAAATGACGATAATGCAATTATACAATTAATAGTTTACACTTAGATATTTGAGACCCTGAGATGACAACAAATGTGCCTTAAAACCTTTTAAGGTATCTGAAAATACTTTGCCAGTTTTCTTTCAATTGCTTAAACATTGTGTGAGTATCTGTGTGAGTGTGTATATATATAACTTTGTGTCATATAAGTACATATATATATGTGTGTGTATGTGTGTGTGTGTGCGTAATTACAAGTATACTAATGAGACAAAGGTCACTTCAACTGTCAATTAAAATGTAAAGAGCTACATTACTGCACTCCTTGTTCTTCTTACACATGTACATGTTGCCTTTTGGCAGCATTTGAACTATAAATGCATTGTGATGCTGTGTGTTTTCACACCTCTTACTCGTATTTTCATGGATCAAAAGTTTTTTTTTTTTTTTTTTTTTAAAAAAGAAATGACAAAAACAACAGCTGTACAGACAGTGGATGAGATCTAGTAACCTTTCGATTACATAACATCACAATATGAGTTAGCAAATTTGTAAAACTGAGAAGGATTAACATTTAAATAAAATGGATATAAATAAAATTCTAAACAAAAAAGTGCCGGGAACATGAAATGTCAGCTTACATCATGTTATATGTTTTCACAGGAAAACTGTATCATGTAACTGCAGTAATGATAAAATAATGTAAAAGAACTAAAATGTAATATTTCCACATTAAAGAAATGGGATTGTCTGCTCTTAGAGTGATTTATTAAGTGCTGGAGAGCTCTAACCACTTATACCATTTCTCCATTCTGTCCGTTGGACATCTTTGTCAAATAACACATCTTATACTTTTCTCACCTCTCTTGCAGGATTTAATGAGTGGTTTGAATGCTGGTCTGACAGACACTTCGTTTCATTCTGCTAGCTGTGAAAGATAACCCAGGTCCATCACTTACTATATAAACCACAGGGTGCCAATCATGAGACAGAATAATAATTCATTTCCTATAATTTCTTCACTTGGGACTGAGTCAGATAATGGAATAACTCACGTTTAACACATAAAGACTTGAATAAATTAGAAATATCTGGTATTAAACTAGAATGTTTTTTTTTTCCTTTTGGGTGACTCTTTGAGACTATAAATATGAATGAATGAATTATATCACTTTTCAAGACAACGAAAGTGACTTACGGAATCAATGGGGAGTCACTTCGACCCATATGGGAGTTAAAGCTGTTTAAAACTTGACTTGTCTAAATAAACTGTATGGGGAAAGGCTCATTAGAAGGACTATATCTTTGAAAATGGAGAAAATTGCCATTACTCCGTAGTCGTTGAATTTGAGCTGCTTTATGCCGTTGACTTGGCAAAACTCTGTTCCTGAAGATCCTCTGTGATACTGATTTACCAGCCAGGAGGGTAATTACTTTCTTGCTGCACAGGGTAGAAAATCTGTGAATAGTGTGATAGTGACACTCCTGTGGCAGTATTACTATACAGTCTATTCCCCATTACCACAGCTGGTCTCCCAGAAAATGCTAATTTCTGTAGAAGACTATTGGTCCATCTACCAATGGAAGAAAAGAGGTGGAGAAAAGCTCAATGTTCAGTATCATACACCAGCAACTTAAAGACTGTAGATTCTTTTATGTTAATTAAGAAAAGCAACAGAACAACTGAAATGCAAAAGAAATGTGGTTTAGTAAAGAATAAATATTACATTAATGGTATTATAAAAGCCAAAGATTTATTGGTCATAATGAGCTGTGTTTTTCATTATTCAAGCCCGATGAGAGTACTTCTGTGCTCTGTTAATATTTGCGTATGAGTAGGCGGATGCAATAAAACTTGCCTTTAAAAGAGAAAAGACTCAGCCCACACGGAAAGGGTTCAACCTCCTTTTAAATGGGAAAAGAATATGCCAATATTGAAAGGGTTTTAGATGTGCCTGTATGGTATTTAGTCAATATTCTGCCAAAGACACTTATGATAAAAATGTATTTCGAAAGTCAACAAATAATACTGGTATCCATTGATCTATAAAATATTATTTAAATGAGGGATTAGCGGGGATCTCAGAGGTATCTTGAACATATGATGTAAGATCGTTCCTTTATTGAAACCCTGACCACTTCTTACAATATGAAGAGATAGATGGACTGTGCATAACGAAAATGAACAATAGCTAGCTACACTGTTTTACAAACACTTAAGCACCTACACAGAACAATTCATAAACTCAGTATTCCTTTCTCTGATTAATGCTTCTTATTTGTATGGTAGCTGATTAGCAAGGAAAAAATGTCTGGATCGAATGAATAACTGACCAGTTGTTATAAGCAGAAACTGTACAAAATGTGTAACTGTTCCAATATTTTCCAATGACACTCATTGAATGACATTAATTCTTTTCTGTTATGTAAATCCTGATTAATCCTAGCTACAGTGTGATTTCGAAAGATAAAAAAATATCTAATTTATTTTTAACCCATGTAGGATCAACTATGCTTCCCAGATTCTGGTTATTTTGATATAGGTGGCTATATTAAGTTTTTCTCATTTAAATATTTTGTCTTCTAAATTTTAACTCTAGACCCCACATGGACAGGCATCAAGTGGCAGGATTTCTGTAATTTGGTGCTTATTGCGATATGTTGTGACTGCATGCTCAGCTACATTGCTTATGCTGCCAAAAGGCCTTCATAGCATTTTTTTCAAAATGCTTAATGACAGCATTGTGCTGACCTCTTTCAGTTATTGTAGACAAATACATTATCATGAAACAGTGCAAACAATTAGCTCACTTATCTGTATTTACTTCTTTCAATTAAGTCTTTTGCCACACTAATAGAAGTACTTATCGATCACTCATGCAAAAAATGACAAGCAAGGTACATAAGGAACATTTCCTACTATGTTGGCTTTTAAGGTGAAGCTAATGCCCTGCAAAATAAATATTAGAGACTGCCGATAGAATGTTGCTCCTTTGCATTGTAAACACTGATCGAGGTCAGAGTTTGTGAGTAAAAAAAAAAAAGATTTCATAATGAGATATTGACTGCTTTCTGCTAAACAGTTTTTTTGTTTGTAGGAAATAGCTCAATAGTGAGTTTTTGGGAGCACTTCTTAATGATGTAAAGATCTAAATTTTATAGCAAATGACGATATCTGAAAATAAATTATTCAGGTAAATAATGCTAAAAATGCAAATAGAAACAAACCTAATATATTGAAACAAATTCCATTTAAAATATTCATGACTAATACGATTCGTGAAAAATTCTGGTTTATTTTATCATGAAGCTGTTGTTTTGCCTTACGTCACAGATCATTTCCCTGAGAGAGCAGTACTGCTTTTTAAGTGAGATATTTGCCTTAATATATTATCCATTATTTTTACATTATTCATTTTACAAGGTTAATTATAAGACACAAAAACTAGCAACCATCGGAGACGGAAAAAAACGCCAAAATAATCAAAGCAAACCAATGATTTCGTTCAAGAAAAAAGGAGTTCAAAACCGATTCAACATTGCCACCTAGTGGTAACCAACAGAATAAACACATGCATGTTCCGTGGACAATGTTGGCAACAAAACGTATTGATGTTACATGTTTATAGTTTTCGTACAGACGTTTAGAGTGAAATGCAATATAAACCGGGCTTCTGTTATATCCCTTATTATATTCATATATTCTGTTATGTTCATTTTTAAGAAGGGTAAAACGATACTATATCTTCACTAATGTTGTGTATCCAGAGGTTGTTTTGAACAGCTTTTTTCTTTTTTACCGATATAATTACCCGCATGCCCTTGAATATCCATTATAAGCACTATAAGACATGTGAATATAACTGAATAGGCTTCATTGGTTCGTTTTAAAAAAAGAAAAAGCTACTCATTGTGAAATATGTTATACAGCAGAAATAAATGCGAGGGCATTCATATATCCTGCTAGCTTTCATCAGAAAAGAGAAAGAGACAAGCTAACAGAGATAAGTGACAATTTTCTGCTATTGGTTTAAAAAAGAATAAAGAATGAAATATCAAAAAGCCACCATCTTCTAATTGCTCGATGGCATGAGAAAGGAAGGGGGGGGGCTTGATCCATTTACATGTAGTTGTTTGTATTATTTCCTAAATGAGTATGGCAGTAAGAAGTATACATTTCTTAATGAAATATCCATGACATGCATCTAACTGCTAGTAAAACAATTATGAGACTTGTGTACCATTTAATTATTTCTTGTGTTCACTTCTAGATAGCAGCACGGTAATGAAGCCCCCCATGGAGGGAGCACAGCTGATGCGTTGCTGTGAGAGTCAGGTCCCGTGGCTGAGTGTGGGAAATGGACACAGCGCAGCAGGGGACACGTGACTTGTACAAGTTGATTCCAAATCTTGTTTATTCAGAGCAACATCTGAATCTTATATAATCAACGGAACCAGCAGGAGTGTAAGAATGTTCTGTGCGCAGGACCTCTTGAAACAAAACAGCACAGAAGCAGCAGAAGAGTAAACTTTCTTAGCAGCTTGACAGGCCCAAATTTGTGTCTCTCCCCATCTCTCTTGCTCCTGTTTCTTGTGCAGAAACACAGTTGGCTCTTTTATCCCGCTTCTCCTCTCTACTGGTATGAGAGCGAGCCTTATTACAAATGCACAGCACTGATGGAGGGGAAAAGGAGCACAGAGCCACACTCTGCCTGGCTACAGTCCTTATAAAGATGTGCATAAATATGAACACAAATGCGAACCAATAGAATGTAAAATCATGCCACGAATTATCTTTAGGGTAAAATTAAGGGGTGGTGTTTAACATGTTTTTTTTTTCCCCCACATCCTATAATTGTGTCCTGTCATGCATAGAAGCTGAGTTCCTTGTGCACTGTTTAGGCTGTTACCAGTCTGTAAATCTCCCAACTGTGACAGGCCAACTGGTTATAACAAGGAAAAAAACAGAAAGAAAAGGAACCAAATGAGGCGCTCATGCTTGTTAAGTGCATGTAACAGCATACTTAAGAATGTAACAGTACAAACATTACAATGATAACATGATTGTTAGTACATTTTAACGTACCATAATGATTCCACTGAATAATGTACCTTCTTTAGACAAAGTGCCAAAGATCGCATACTGTATTCACTCAAAATGAACTGTATGGATAAAACGGTAACTAAGACTTGTAGATTACCTCACTTAAAATGGGACATTGGTCAGCAAAATGGTAATGTGTCATTTCAAACTGCTTGCATAGCTATACCATATTACGGCAGCAATCAATTCAGACCCTTATATAGGAAGATGCTAATGGGTTTACATTAAAGCCATGATGTCGACCTGATAGAGACTGACCAATAACAATTCTACAGGGACCAGTCACAAAGATTGTGGCCAAAGAATGCAATTAAACAATTAATCACATCATAATCAAATTGTCAATAACAAGAAACTGACACTTTTCCAAAGTATTCCCTCTGCAAAATTGTCACACAAAGTCCAGAGGAACAAAAGGTGAACCCAGATGTGGAATGGGTACAAACAAAAGAGGCAGAACAAACAAACATACAAACAAACCAACCAACACAAACCAGTGATGCTTTTGCAGTGAAATGCTACTAAATGCTACAATGTTGCGTGTTAACTAGATAAAAGCTTGGCTGATTACTCCAGATTACTCGCTGCACTGAGGATCATTACATGGTGCTCATCTCGTCATCACGTCAGGGACACTGATCTCTGGGAATAGTTGCATTATTAAGCATGACTGCTTGTGAGATAGAATGTCTGTATTTGGATTTCTAATTCTAATTACCTTCCTCTGTTTTTCTTGGAATGTTGTCAAAATATATGGTGACTGCTTTTATAAATTCATTACTTCTGACTATCCATTTCTCTCTGTACACAGCTTATTATCTGATATCACTGTACTGTGAAAATTAAAGTACAAGAGAACACTGATACTCTGGCATTTATGGGGAAAGACGCTTCCATTTTCTTATACATAAAGTATATTTTTGTCACAAATTGGAGTTTAATTCCAAAAAGCCAAATAGCTAGTCCTAAATCCTAGAGTTGGGAGCTGGACAAAAGTAGATCAGGTCCTGTGTACTGGGTACAAAATCATACGATGAGAAATCAAGCCAAGAGTCATGCACCGGAGAATCTGAAATCTGAAACTTACTGTCTGCCCAAATACTACTGCATTAATTACTGGAAATTGGGGGAACGTTGAAAGAACCGAATTGCATTATTTTAAACTGAAAATGCCACATGCTGTCATATCCCCGATACAACTGCTGGCTAAATCCAAGGTAACATATCAGATAATTTATTCATCATAGAGGGAAACATATCCTTGTGTATCAAACTGTTCAGTGCCTGATACAATAAAAAAAATATCTGATTCAAACATGTCTTTGAGCAATGTATGCTTTTCTGGGAATTAAAATAGAATGACCAGCAATGCTAAGGGAATCTCTGACATAGGTGTCATCGTACGAAAATGTCGGACGAAATGTCCATCATTTTGTTTGATAGGTTATTAGTCCATTTGTTCTACCATTTGTACTTTGAATAGACATGGTGCAAATATTAATATACATGAAATATACAAAATCTGAAAATGAAATGGGGTGCATTGTCCCCCAAAGTCTATTGCTTAAAGCACACTTTACTGGAACTATGTCATTTAGCTTTATAGTTATTAGGCCATTTGCACCAGTCAGCCATAACATTAAAACCACTGACAGGTGAAGTGAATAACATTGATTATCTCATTACAATGGCGCCTGTCAAGGGCAAGAGTATCTGGCTGCAGACCTCCACCAGGGGATCTCCACTAGAGGGCCGGAAACACGTGACATCCACAAGTGAGTCCGGACGTGACGTTAATCAAACTCGCCATGGAGGCGGTACCAGATAGCACATGATCAGCACACGCAGCCAGATACTCTTGGGGTTCGGTCGAGTTAAAAGTCCGGG
>JAODKC010000045.1:7038217-7107726 GCA_026777985.1 Mormyrops attenuatus
CATGATCAGCACACGCAGCCAGATACTCTTGGGGTTCGGTCGAGTTAAAAGTCCGGGCTGCGTGTGATGATCATGTGATTTCTGGTACCGCCTCCATGGCGAGTTTGATTAACGTCACGTCCGGACTCACTTGTGGAGGTCACATGTTTCCGGCCCTCTAGTGGAGATCCCCTGGTGGAGATCTGCAGCCAGACCCTTCTCGTCAAGGGTGCCATTATATATTAGGCAAGTGAAGAGTGAGTACTTGAAGTTGATGTATTGAAAGTGGGAAAAATGGGCAATCATAAGGATCTTAGCGACTTTGACAAGGGCCAAATTATGACGGCTAAACGACTGGGTCAGAGAATCCCCAAATTAGCAAGGTCTTATTGGGTGTTCCTGTGGTCATTACACTCTTGGGAGTTTTACTTATACAAAAATGTTCTGAGGGCAGCAGGAAAAATGACTGGTTGAGGAAAATAACCAATAAGATTGGAGAGGAGGTGGGTCCAAGCAAATAGAGGAGGCCCGACCAGCCAGTCAGATGTCTTGGCACCGCCTCCTCTCATTGCTGGGACCTACCTCCTCTACAATCTGATTGGCTATCTATCTGAACCAATCATTGTTCCTTCTGCTCTCAGAACACTTTTGTGTAAATAAAACGCCCACGAGCGGTCGATACCTACCAAAAGTGCTCCAGGGAAGGCCAACCAGTGAACTGGTGATAGGGTCATGTGTTCAAGGCTCATTGATGTACTTGAGGAGCAAAAGCTAGCCTGTGTGGTCCAACCCCACAGGAGAGCTACTGTAGCACAAATTGCTGAAAAAAGGTAATGCTGGTTATGAAAGAAAGGTGTTAGAACACACAATGCATCGCACCTTGATGCATATGAGGCTGCATAGCTACAGGCGACTGACCCCTGACTACCACCAAGTGCCCCTAGAATGAGCACCTGAGAATCAGAACTGGACTATGAAGCGATGGAAAAAGGTAACCTGTTTTGATGAGTCGCATTTTCTATTCCATCATATTGGATGGCCAGGTTTGCGTACGTCATTTACCTGGGGAAGAGATGGCACCAGGATGCACTATGGGAAGAAGGCAAGCTGGTGGACCGTGTGACACTCTGGGCGATGTTCTGCTGGGAAACCTTGAGTCCTGGCATTAATGTAGATGTTACTTTGACACATATTACCTACCTAAACATTGTTGCAGACGAAGTACCACCCCTTCATGGCAACGGTATTCCCCAGTGGCAGTAGCCTTTTTCAGCAGGATAATGCCACACTGCAGAAATTGTTCAGGGATGGTTTGAGGAACATGAAATAGAGTTCAAAGTGTTGTCTTGGCCTCCAAATTCCCCAGATCTCGATCTAATCGATTGCCTGTGAGGCGTGCTGGACAAACAAGTCCGATTCAAGGAGGCCGACCTCTCAACTTGTCTTGGTGCCAGATGCCACGGGACATCTTCGGAGGTCTTGTGGCTCCCACGTCTTAATGGGTTCGAGCTGTTTTGGGGGCACGAGGGGGACTTACATAGTATTAGGCAGGTCGTTTTAAAGTTACGGCTGTACCTAGCGCTTCATACTTTGAATATACACAATGCAATTATTAATAGATATGTATTGCAAGACAATGCAAAGTTTTGTGAGAGCTTGCAAGTTTTGCGAAATAATGCAAAAGTATTTCGAGATCTCGCAAAAGTATTTCGAAATCTAGCAAAATGATTTTTTTTCTCCTCCCATGTCCCTTTAGGGGCTTGGTACAGAAGACCAAAGCAAAAATGCACTACAACTATTTAATGTATTCTGACTATAATACTTAGCATGTTTTTTGAATCAAGTGACTCAAAGTCCTTCTATAATTCACTCTGGTTTCGTCATCTGTGGTTTAACTATTCATCCATCCATTTTCTGTAACCACGTCCTATGTAGGGATGTGGGGGGTCTCGAACCTACCCTGTATCGCAGAGGGTACAGACACAAGGTAGGGAACAACCCAGCATGGGGTGCCAACCCATCACAAGGCGCACACACACACACACACACACACACACATTCTAAAATAAAGCTAACTAACGCACACACACACTTTGGTAACTCCAGTTAACCTTGTTTTTTTGACTGGGGGGGGGGGCCCAGAGTACATGGAGGAAGCCCCACAACAACACAAGGAGAACATCCAAGCTCCCCACAAGGAACCATGGCAGACACTCAAACCCTGGTCCCCAACATGTGAGGGAACAATGCTAACCACCATGCTGCCCTGTTGTTTAACTAGATAGTAATAATAATCCAATGATCTCCAGCATGGTACTCTAACATCTTACCAAGAAAATAGGCAGGGTTATCAGACTGAGGTGTTTAAAGGCATTATTCCCTATATTAGACAAGGATTCAGTGAATTTTTCCCTTTTAACTCCACTATGACTACTGCAGCACAATGAGCAACTACGACTCCACCTAATCATTTATAAGACTAAGGCACAAATTCCCATGTAGCCCATAATAGGAGCTTCATATAACCTGTGGGCAGGAAGAATCCTTTTAACTGGACCCTTCTCACCGGCTTTTCTCGATCCTTAGTGGTTTCCCCCTAACGGCATGTGGCAAAGACCTTCTGCCACGTCCTCCCTTTGTCTGGGAGGCCACCCTGCATGGATTTACTCTATTGAATTGTGCCTCCCAGAACTTTTACAGATGTCCCTTGTCCCATCCCTAGGTGCTCATCCTTTCTTAATAATTACAAAGTGTTCTGGAATTTTCAGTTCCCTTTCAACCACATAAGGCCTACATACAGCATGCATCATCTAGGGAATCTCTGGGTAAGCTATTTCGGATTTATTTGAATTTTAATAAGGCTAAAATCTATAACTGAAAGTCTGTGCCTAAAACACATTGCTACCTCAGTTCCTACAGATGCGCCCACCATTATGCTTTGCTTGTAACTGGCACAGATTGTTATCCAACCCCATCCTGAGCTATTCCCTGCCCTACACCCACAGCCTATGGGATGTGCTCCACAGCCCTGTATAGGACAAGCAGATATGGGAAATGGATGGATGGATTATGTCTTATTGTTGTTTAAACACTGGTTTTCCCGAGTCATAACTTGCATTTCTCATAACACAGCACGTGGACTTCTTGAATCTTCAGCAAGCCATGCTAACAATAATTTTATACAGGTAAATATTGGAAGTATTTAAATAAGGCATGGATTTCCCAGTTAAATACAGTATCAGTAATACCTGGTAGTAAGACGGCAAATCACAAACGCTTCATAAAAAAGAAATAAATTGCATGTCAGTGTGCTGTCCTTAATTTAGCTAGCTCCAGTCGCACCCTGCACAAGTTATGTTTTAGCTACACCCCTTTAGTAGATGATTCGGATCACTGAAATCCAAAACAGCTTTAAAGATCATTGAAACAGATGTAAAAACATCTTCTTCCCCCATAGTGTAAGTCTGCTCTGCAATGAATATTCTGAGATTAGTAATGTGTTAATGCCCAGCATTCAATAGCACTGTTTAAGCTTATATTTACATTTACAGACCAGCTGTTCTGTACTTTATTCCATTGTTTATTTTAACTGCACACTGTGTATTGGCTATAATGTAATGGATTTAACCAGTTTTCAGCTGCTTTTCATAACCCCATAATAGGATACTGCTGAGTGATTGTTTATTGATTTGTAAGTGTAGCTTCAATGCTGTCCATATTATACCCAAACATTACTTCAATAAAAAATACTAATTATTTTCCAGGAACAGCTGATTTCCTTCATATTCCATAACAAAAACAACACTGGCCGTGCGCAAATACAGACTTTGTATTAAAGGTATAATAAGTGGAAATGGAAACATAATAGCACATACTTGTTCCATTTTAATAAATATGATTGTAAATGCAACAAACAGAAACAATTGCACATGGAACAACTGTAACTAAAACAAAACACAACACATCTAAGTATATAGTATAAAAGCTTACAGTAACATTCTTTTCCTTATTCTACAAAAATAAACTGACTAACTTTTG
Source organism: Mormyrops attenuatus (assembly GCA_026777985.1). Lineage (NCBI taxonomy): Eukaryota > Metazoa > Chordata > Actinopteri > Osteoglossiformes > Mormyridae > Mormyrops > Mormyrops attenuatus. The sequence goes on from JAODKC010000045.1 coordinate 7,042,235, forward strand.
AAATGGGGCAAGATTGTTGTGCTTCTCCATGGCGTTTTCACCAATTTATCAATATCTACATCACAGATGTCCCATAACACCACACACTCACGGAGTTTCATGCATAATGTTTCCTTAATAATTTAAACATGTGACTTCGGAGTCCAATAATGTGGCATTTATAAAGAAAAGGTTATTTATTTAATTCCTGATTGATTTCTTTATGATATGGCTAAATAAAATAATAACTGTAAATTATTATAAATATATAAATTATTATGAGTGATATCTTGAACAAACCATATATACTGCTTCTAACCAGATAAATTGGTGTTTAATACTGGGAGTATAAAGAGAAAAATTGCAGTTGTATACAAAAAAGTGTGAATTTAAAAGTTCTTCTTGCTGCACATATGTGCATTTTATGTTCTAATCTTGATTCCAACCACAAAAGAAAACATTAATGTATAACACCTAGTGTTAAATTCAGAAGTGTAATTTTTAACCTTTATCATACATCTAAAAAGATGATATTTTGAATGGTAGTATGCTTGTTCTGGACTAGGGTAGGTTCACACATTACCACCAAAGCACTTTGACTATTATAAACATAAAGTTTCATAGTTTGTGGTGTTTATACTTTTCTGAAAGTCCATTACTGTGTCAGATATGTTAATTAAACAAAATGTGTTAAATGGATGTAGAGCCAAACATTTTTACATACTCAATTCTGTGTGTGAAAACAAATACAACCTTAATCTCTACGGTGTGATTCACAAATTAATTTGTTACTAATTTTCACCACAATCAAATTTTGATTTGTACATAGCTGGGAGAAACCTGTAAAGTTGAACGAAAGGCTCTTTCACTGGTATTGATGTTTATGTAGACAAAATATGGAACACAGGAAGCATGGGGTAGGACTAAATATATAGCATTGTTAGGTACATTTGTAGTACATGTAAATTGAGCTTTTTATATTTTCGAGATGATACATGCCTTTATCTGGGGCAGGTGGACTATTCAATATGCTTAGCATGTTTTCAGCCTTTGTTGGCTGTTCTGAAAATTACAGTATTTTAGTAATACCAGTAGGCTTTGATTGGCTTACATTTGAATAATCTCAAATGTGGTATAAATTTCACAATATTAGAATGTGTCATTAAAATACCAAGAAGTTACAACCACCACAACATGAGAAGAGCTATGGCCACATCAATCACTTAAAACTATTGCTTAAAAGTTATGGAAATTGGGCCATTGTAGTGGTAGTTATACAAATGAGAATGAAATACAGAATGAGCTGTTAACAAATTTTCTTATCGTACATATATCAGGAAGTCCTTTCCGAGAATATAGCATGGTATCGTGCAAAAATCTTGCATTGTGGAACATATTCAAAAGTGAAGATTTTGTGTTTTTATTTTATTTATTTATTTTTAAAAGAATTTTAAACCTCTCTTGATAACTTTTGTGTGCACAACTAGTTTGCAATGGAAAATAACCGCGTTAAAAATGAGCGAATGTAAATATAATAAAATAGAAAGGCTAGCTTTATGTATATTCAGACTTTTTTCAACCGATGTTTGCGAAATTTGCTCTTATATTTTGTGAAAATCAAAATATAATTACAATCACGTTAAAATTACAAATCATTTCATAATAATTATGAAATAGTTATTCATATCAATATATCATCCATTCTGGATATTTAATAACTTCAGTGGCAATTTATGATGTTTCAGAATTTAATGCAGCTGTATTTTTCAGATGTGGTCTGTTCAGTTTTCCTTCCCAGTAATAAATTTTTTAATGTCATGTCAATAATACTTGCAAAGAGAGTGTGTTTGTTAATGTTAATATTAACTACACAAAGGTCATTTTAAAAGCATAATATAAATCCTTAATTGATTCCTTTGTAACCTCTAGACCAGCTTCAGTCTGTAAAAGGTTTATAACTTGAGCTCAACCACTTGGCTGAATGTTTGCAGCTTTTAATTGCTACATGTGTAATATTTCATGTGTAATATGCTTTATGCTAATAAATATAGATTGTTATAGACACAGAAATACATAATGGAAAAAAATGCCATTTTTATGAATAATCCATCAAACCGGCTTGTGTTTGTGCATCTTTGCACACAGACAAAAGAGAAACATAAAAATCCTTAAAATGCGAAAAATAAACAATAAAATCCGAATGGCCATTGTGCATTGTCGAACATTTAATGGTAAAATAAATAGACTAAAATATCTAGTTTTCAGTTTAGTTAAATAATTTAACATTTGTCATTCAAATACATTTAAGTTTAGTTTGTCAATAAAATCCATACACATCTCAGAAACACAGTCATGGTTTACAAAAAAAATGAATCAATTAAATATATTCTCATAAATTAAGATCTACAGTATGATTCTTGTTAGTGTTAAAGTAACATGGTGCAAACCACATCGGCACACCAACATGTTTTTGTTCACATGCAGATTTTGCCAAAAGAAGTTTATATGCTTGATTTGTACAAATATATGTAATCAAAATGTATTATTTCATAGTGACATATAAAAAACCTGTACAGTTTATTCTGGTATCCACAGAGCACAGTTTGTGTCAGCACAGTCCAACATGCACAGGCATAAAGCTTGAAACCTTTGTGTCTGAATGGTTTGCAGGTCCGAAACACAACTGCATCTGACTTGGGTTCCAGAATTCAAACATTGACATAAGTAGGTATTTCTGTTGCAAATTTGATGTCTGTGTGAGGTTCTGTTTAGACAGGGAAGAAAAGGGGAAAAAATATCAGAATTATTCCATTTTGTTATTCGGCATATGACTGTATATTATTCATTCATTCATCTTCTACACTGCTTGTCCTTAATAGGGATAAGCGTGATATTTTAGGGGAACGTATACAGGTGGTAAACAAGATGGTTGCTGTTGCTGCTGGTGAAGAGTGCAAGACTGATTGAATCTTTTTAATATCCTTGTGATCCATACAAACATTAGCCATCTAAATATATCTTTTTGGTGAAATTTCAGCATCAGATTTCGTAGCTTTTCATATGCTTTATTGCTTTTATAATTTTACATTTTACCTATACTTGAATAGAGTGAAGGATCTTTGAACTTTGGTTATTAGCTTGGGTTCTACAGTATGATAGCTATTTACTAAAATATGCGATAAATATGTTGCAAAACTTGGCGAAAAGTTTGTGTGCAGTGATGGGGTCTGTCTCCTCTTCGCTTGCACCACAAAGTTACCTAAGAACTCCATTGTGCGAGAACAGCAAACAACAATGCAGTGATTTCTGCCACTGAAACATGACTTAATGACTGCAAACCATATTTTACAGTTTCTCTCCATGGTTATTACACGGCACATAGTGGAAGATGTCCATTGTCTGCATTATCCTTAAGAAGCTCAGATTATCCTATTCACTGGGCTACCAAGACATTTCTTTGCTTTCGTTGCTGGTAAAGTTTTTGAATAACTACTGAAGAGCAGTCTTAAAAGTTTTGCTATTAAATTCCCTCAACATGGCCTGATTAATGTCAAGAGCACAGTATACGTACTACCTTATATTGTTCAGGGTTGGAACAATGAAATCAACAGGAAGAACATTTTTAGCGGGAGAACATGTAAAACTGAATTTAAGAAAACACTTCTTTACACAGCAAGTAGTTAGAGTATGGAATAGTCTTCCTGTTCATGAAGTGCAAGCTAAAACCCTGGGTTCCTTTAAATCAGAGCTGGATAAGATTTTATCAACTCTAAGCTATTAGTTAAGTTCTCCCCAAATGAGCTTGATGGGCCGAATGGCCTACTCTCGTTTGTAAATTTCTTACGTTCTTATGTAGGAACCCCCCCTAAAAAGTTTTTCGTGCCATGTTTATTGATCTTTCATGGACATTTGATTTCATTGATAATCAGCAACTCTTGTTCAGTTTGACATCTCGTGTGAGATCTGGCTGACCATCTGTAGGTGTTCTTAGTGGGCAAGTGAAAGTGCTTAAATGGGGCAATTATATATCAAGCCCCCAAGAAATACTTGCAGGTGTGTGTCATGGGTGTATTTGCCTTTTTTATTACATTGGAGAAGAAATTGACGAATTCTGTCTGTCCTGAGAAATATGCTGATGATGTGACCTTAACGGAAATGAGGGGAAGCCCAAAAATGTGCAGGGCTCCGGCCCTCCAGGCCTGCAGGTTGACACTCCTGCCTTAAAAGCTTTATACATTAATAACAAACATTATATAACAAATTTTACAATCATATATTATTTGTTACAGCTGTTTAGGCATGTTAGGATGTTATGGTATACTTGCATGTTGCTTACAGTATGAATGTTCTATGACTGCATTATAAATGCATTATGAAGGAGCACTGGATGTTCTGTGAATGCATACTGAATGCATTATGAAGGTGATAGATAGCAGCATAATAACAGTTCTATATTCATGTGTTTTAATGTGTTATTAAACATTTTAATATAAAAAACCTGTATGCCTTTTTGCTCATTAAAAAGCAGTCATTTTTATCAACAGAATTTTCCTGTTGACAGTTTCTATGGTAACTTAATGGACTTGCCATCCTTATAGGGACAATGTTTTTATGTGCCTGCTGGAACATTATTAAATGCTCATTGAATTTATTTTCTTCTGAAATACTTTATTATTATTTTTTGTTTGTTAGCCGTGGTATAAGTGGGATAGACCACTTCTTGCTGTGCAGTTATATGAAAATAATCAACTCCAACTATGTTAGCGACATCCATCCATTTTCTGAAACCGCTTAATCCCAACTGGGGTCACGGGGGGGACTGGAGCCTATCTGGGAACAATGGGCGCAGGCGGGAACCAACCCTAGGTAGTCGCCAACACACCACAGGGAGCTGCACAACTTGTCGTGGTATTTCTCTCACATAGTTTTTTGCATATACAATTCCAGTTTTAATAATCACATAAATTTTGAAAAGGTATAAAATAAATAATATAATGCGTGTAAGTTGTGCTTGAAAGTAATATTACCTATGGCCTGTGTATTCATCTCTGCGTCCAGCAGTTCCAGAGAAGTCACCAAGTCCTTCTGTAGTTTTGGCGTCTCTTCCATTGGACTGACTGGACTAATCACTTCTTGTTCTTTTTCGTTCTGCATCTGCGCATAGACACTGATGCCTGGGATCTTCCTTGAGGAAAGATTCACAATAAGACGTGGATAACGAGAATTGCAAGATAAATTAGTTAGGAAAGGAAGGTTAACGGTTGCACAAATACTGAAATGAAGAAAATTGACTGTATCATCACTTGTAAATGGTTTAAAAGTAGAACCTACTGTAAGATATTCCCAAGGAAAGCAAGTAAGTCAGAAAAAGAAAATGTATAGGATATACAGTATGGACAATCCGTGTGCCTTAGCTCCTATCTGAACAACCCTTTCTGGCCTTTCCGTGTACCATAGAACTGTGCCTGCATAGAAAGATGACCGCTTAAAAGTTTAGAAATGTCAACTAGCACATTCTCCATGGGTTAAAAATTGATAATATTTGACATTTCACATTTGCAGAGAATGCTGAAATCAAAGAGTGCTCCAAACTTAGAAACATCAGTGGGAGTCAACGTCACTGCTGATATTTCTAAACTTTTTTTTGCAATACTTTTAACATAAACACATGTCAATACTTATGCGATAATTAATAAGTCTAAAAATACTAATAAAAACGATTAACTTGCATCTACGGTCAAGCATGTTTACAAATGGCTTATTCGGTCTGGATTATCCTGGGAAGCGCAGAGCAGAAAACGGCGTACAACCTGGACATGCTGTCACTCCACTGCAGCTCGCACACAGACTCAGTCACACTCTAAAGGCAATATACAAATTCAAGTGGACAGCGTATCTTTAGACTGTGGGAAGAAATGGAAGACCCGGAGGAGACGACGAAAAACATGGAGAAGGCAATAAAAATGGCAGTCGTGCAACACTGTGGCTAGATTCGAATCTGATACCCCGCAGTGTTGACTTGATAACGCTGTCTGATAAGGCGGCACTTTTAGTTATTTAATTAGCGAATTTCCAGTGAAGCATATTCAACATAAGTTCTATAAGCAATTTTAAAAAAAACAATATATAAAAAAGACCACATTACCTTTTGAATTTATAGACGACAAACACTGCTAAACCCACAACTACTACTGAAAGTAACATGAGCATCGCGGCGCCGCTGTGACTATCAGTGGTGTCCACGAGTGGGGCTGGTGAAGAGGAACAGAGCAATTAATACATCTTGCGGAGTTGCCTGTCAGGCATGTTCTCAAACAAATGGGACTTACCGGCTGACAAATGTGCGGCGTAGACTGTGACCTGAACCCTGGGTCGGAGAGTGAACTGTACAAGGTTTTGATTAAGGGCTCCGAGTAAGACTTCATATATCTGAAGAAAGACAAATAGGTTACCATCTATATGCTACATGCACATCTGTGTCATTGCTCTGTGTATATTTAGAATTTTTGTTTTAGCCTATTGCGAATTTTGTTGCATTTTTATTTGGTGGACTTCATTTAGTGAATTGTACTATATATTATTTTGTTCCAGCTGACATATTAATTGACCGTTTTTTCAGCTACTTATCCTAATCAGAGTCATGGCAGGGCCTGCAGCTTGGCATATAAGGCAAGGATATATCCTGCATAGGATATAAACCCTTATAAGAACATGTGTAATCGCCACACTCACAGAGTGGAGACAGGATTCAAACTCACAACCCTGGAGGTATGAGGCAATAGTGACACCCACCGAGCAAACATGATACCAGCCAAATCTCTTTAAATCATCGAGAGAGAAAAAAACAAGAGGAAGAAAAAAGAACAGGAGTGTCCATTTGTCTGTTTCAGAAAACAGTGATATAGTTACTGAGCGCCGAAACGTCGAGCAAATATAATCGCACCGTTTTCCTTTTTTTTTTTTTAATATGACTGACATTTGATCCATAAAAAGATCGTTTGCATTTTGAGAAATTAAACCTTTTCCAGGCATAAAATGGAAAATGAGTAAACATTGACATCTAGTGGTGTAAAGATGAAAACCATGTTACTGGGTGTAATTATGCCTGGCCCAGCTAACGGTACCCAAAGATAGGTAAAGGTGATGAAGGCCATTTCAAATGTAACCTAATAAGTAGCTATTACATGTGCACATAAAATGCTTTATCAACTAATGTCCTAATTATTAATGTCGGTGGCGTTTTCATATTTTTATATAGTATTCCAATTTTCTATAGTCAAAAGTACATAATATAGAAAGAGACAAAGCAAATTTAGAAAAATTCTCAACATAGATATTCAGACAAAACAGTCACACTGAAGTATACAAATAAACTATGAATACATTTAAATGAATTGAATATACCTGGCCTTCATCTGGTTACATATCTTTAATTCATAACAGTACAATTTATTAAAAAAAATAGAAAAATGGGAATTATTTCTCGCCTGTTGTTTTCCAAGAATAATCTTAACTCTGGCTTTTGTGCATATTGTGACAATATTAGAGATCCATAGTGATTAGATTAAATTATGTTCTACCTGATCCAAATGAGCTGAGATCGCTTCTGGTTTCCTCTCTGTTAAATCTTTATTGGGCAGAAGGAAGAATTCTGCTGCTGTAGGCAAACCAGGCAGGACCGCGATCAAAAGCTGCTCCTGATTGACTTCAGTGGCCTGTTTCAGAAAGAAAGATGAGCTCTTTAAGCACTTGTCTGTTCTCTATCCTGTCATGGATTAAACCACAGTCCACGCATCACACATTTTTCGCTTCCTGGTGGCACTGTAAAATAGCAGTTCTTTGTCATTGTATTTTGTGCATTATGTGTCAATAAAAGTGAATATGAATACAAGCTAGAGGATGCATGATAGTCTTCTTTAAAGGTGTGTTGCTTAAGTGGACTAATTTTCAGCCTAGGAAAAGTTCTGTGATCAACAAATACAGAAACGTACAACTTTTGTTTAGTATGCTGTATGGCTGCAAAGATTTAGTGACACAAGTTAATGTGCGTATGAAACCCTTGAGCTTGAAAAACTTACTTCAACCATGGATTTCTTAATTACCCTGCTGATATCTTGTCTCCATTCAGCAACATCAGGGTTATGCTCATCCAAGTTTGAAGAAAATGCTAAAAGATGTGACCTAAAATATTCTTGAACAAAGAGATAATAAAAGACCTTCTACAACATGCACATATCATACTGCGTTCGACATAACGTATGGCATGAATTAAAATGATTGAAACAAAAAGAAAAACTCTCTACTGGTCAATTACACATGAAACAGTGCCTTATGTTTCAAAAACAAGAAAGCTCTGCATAATGGGAAAGGGAAAATGTCTATTACTTTACCAGGACATTCTGACCTTATTTATGCACAGGCTTAATTCCTAAGGGAAATACTGGTTTTAAACCATCAAACCCACACACGTTTTAACCTAAAATTTCGTTGCACTGACTCCAGTGCAATTATAGCCCATTTCTCTTCCTGCACCACAGTTATGGTTGCCCGCTGTAAACTAATGGATGGATGCTGCAGGTTGGTACATTTTCAATGTGAAGTATTTTAAATGAGAATTTCATTTAAAAAAAAAAGATGTATCAAAGACATCAAATTAAACAATAAAATCCATAATGCTCACCATGCACAACTATAGTTTTCTTGTCTTGCAGGATACTGCTTCCAGCAGATACCTGCACTGTCACTGTGTTGATTCCTTCCCGGATGAATGTAAATGCAACGCTTCCCTCCAGGGTGATCAGAGGCTGAAAATGTAGATTCATGAGTGGGCATGTGCGGATCCCCCGGGAAATGCTACTCTACCTGGTTAATGGTAGCTGGTAGCTACAAACGAAAACACGGCCCTTCAGTACATTATGTGATTTTACTCAACAGACTAAAATGTCTGATGAACTATATTAACTAGCATACCGACAGCATTTTATAAAAATGGTGATTAAAATTAAAATGCAATATTTGTACATTTTGTTTTTGCCTGCTTTGCAAAAAAACTTTAAATCAATCTTTTAAATCAAGCATTTTGAATTTAGGATATTTTATTGAAGATAATTGCTCACATTATTTAAAATTATGCACCAAAGAACAAGTAACCTTTCACCTACTTATAAAATGAATTTAGCATTCTATGTGCCTTAATAACCATTTGAAGACTTACAGATAGAAATGCAAGCATTTCACAAACCTCTGTGTTATTACCAAACCACCAGATGTAAGTGACTGATCCCACTTGACTTGGCCATAAGACTGCTGTAAGATTTACTTCTTTATTCTTTATAGCCACAAAGGGAGCCGAAAGGTAGATATGTTCTAGCTGACCTATTCAGGAACAGACAGACATGAAGCATTCAAAGCTGATCCCTAAAATGGGGAACCCATAAAGTAAAAAGTATTCCTCCGCAGGATACAATGCCATCTATGTGTTATTTTTCATCTCTGGTACTCAAAGTGGCCCAGACCTTATTTGCTCTTCAGGCACATCAGATTGACAGATGGGACGGCTCGAAATTCCTGATCAATAACCCATTACTATTACATTTGTCACCCTCAAACATGTTACAGTGCTCGGAATGACTTACATGTTACGTGCAGGTAGAGAACCACACTTTCAGAGCCAAGGGCGTTCTCCGCGATTGCAGAAACTTTGTAAATTCCAACATTTCGGTAAACATGCTTGATTCCATCTTCAATAGAACTGAGGTTGGAGTACGTTACTGCATTGCCATCTCCAAAATCCAGTGTGATGCTTGTTCTAGATCCATCACCCTAGAAAATGTAAAGACATAATTTAAAACAATTATAGAGTAGCCAAATTTAATGAAATATAAAGTAATAATTCTTGACAGACTGCATTATTATTATTATTATTATTATTGGTAATTCATTGTGTAATTCTTGCATCATCTGTCATACTTCTCTGTCTAGTAACATTACTACTTTCTATATACTTCTACTTCTATACTTCTATATACTTTTTAAGTAGGTTTTATACAGTATGTAGTACAATGTTTTTCGATGCATGTGAAGGTGCAGCTGCTTTGAAATTTCGTTACAATCACAATAAAAGGCTTCTAATTCTATTATTATTATTATTATTATTAAGCAATCAAATTCTAAATGTAAAGCACACTAAATTTTGGAAAAAACTGAACATGGCAATAATAGAAATGTGTTTGTCTTAATCCATAATTATATAGGAATTCCATAGTTTGCTTTACCATACTCACACCACCTCCTACACCTCCCATGCCTATGATTCATTATTCATACAGTGATTGAATCAGGCACCAGCGTAGCTCTAACTGGTAGAAAACCTTCATGGCATGCCACTATTGCGACGTGCGCGTCGCATCTGCTAAACTTCAAACCATCACCTCCTCAAGAAAGACAAGGAAAGTGACATTGGTCCCCAGTGTAGCTGTCAGCTTTCCTTCACTCGTGATGAGATGAAGGCCTCTGGGAGCTCGGCTGGTGCACCGCTGTTTCCTGGCGGTGTATTCCTCAATTATACCAGCGGTGCAGTTATTGGACACAACCTTCCTGTATCTGGAATAAACATCCAAAGACGTACCATGCGGAAAGGAAACAGATGATTATTCGCTGAATAAAGCTCTACAGCACCCCATTTTAGCTTAATAAACGGACTGGTTTGTAACAGGGTTGTAACGAAATTACAAGAAGTATTAGCAGTCACCAAGAAAGTTTGAGATGTATAACTACCTGGAAAGGGGTACATGAAACAACAGAATAATATTGGTCTTTTGATGTTTCACTGTTAGACTGACCCGGTAATCCATGCCAGGGAGGACACTTTGAGCTAGGACAGGAACTAAACTATAAACTATGATTTCAATTAAAAGGACATGGATTTCACTTAAGCACTGAGTTCTTGCTAAAAGATCTCCTATAATGATGCATGTGTCACAAATGTTAAGGTTAAGGTTGAGTCTTTCAATCAAGGAACCAAACCAGTCAAAGCACAAGAAGAACTGAACTATTAACCAAAGCACAGGAGCCTTTCCGTTTTAAAGTAGTTTGTAAAACCTGAAGTAGCTCAAATTGTCTTCTCTGACATGGACTTCTAACTGTTGAAATGCACTAATGAGCTATTTATTACTTATCAATTTTCAGTGTATGCCTAAGGATCCATACTTTATTGTGAAATGGTGAAAAAAAAATCCATGAGGGGAAAAAATGGACTAAGTATATTCATTATCTGGTTTCAAAATGCTTACCCTGTGCTATTAAGGAAAATGTTTCCAGTGGTACAGCTTCTCGCCATTGAAGATGGAAGAAACCAGAAGGATGGTGAGCACTTCCCATTGCTACGCCTCTCGTAGCCATAATCACTGCGGCAGAAGGACAAGGTGAAAAACGCCATGAGCAAAGGCACCTTCCGACTGAAGGCCCGATGTCATCCTATGCAGAGTTTGGGGAGCTTCACTGGAAATTCTCAGTTTTCCAGATCACCTCAACTTAACCGGAGGTGTGCAGTATCTGCTCCTTTGAAAAAGTGGCAATTATTTATTGAATGAGATTTGTTTTTTTTATCTCAGGTTCAAAACTAATGCTTTACATACACTACACTTTACTGGACATTACATACACTACACTTTACTGGACATTTCATACACTACATTTACTTGGCTAAGGTTGAAGGACATAATTATACAAATATCTAAGAAAAATAAATGTGGATTTCACAGTCAAGTTGCCATAATATCCATGTGCCATGTTTTAGCTAAAAAGAGGTGACAGAAGAAAATAATAGTGAAATAAACAGACTATTTTAAGATGTAACATGTTCAGATGTCACTTAATTAACGCTTAATTATCACTATAACATTTGCATACTTAAGCATAAAAAATTTGAGTGAAGAAGAGATCCACTTAAAGAATTTTCTTCTACGTTCAATTACTACAGTCTGCCCAAAAATAAGCCATACCAACGGAGTGTTATCTGAATCACCATAATGAAAAAGTATGCCACATGGATTGGGGGGGGGGGGGCACAACTCTGTATCCCAAACTTTAAGGGCCCACTGTTGATTTCACATTTATATATTTATTTGTTTCTTTGTTTAGTGACAAAACACATACATCGAATATGCACACTTCCTGTTAGAGCAACAAGCAGTGGGACCTCAGCTAGCTATATGTTTGCCTTCAAAAAAATGAGCAAATGTGAAGAAAAAACATAAACCTGGTGCGTGTAAATGGATAGGCAGATTGGTGGAACAGCAGAGAAAAGACTTTATTATGTGTAGTTCTGCTCCTCCAATAAACTATCTTAGACACCCCAGCTGTTAGAGCGGATGGATGCATTTACAGACACTAAAATTTTAATATACAAGATATTAATATAATGGGCCCCCTGAGCATTTCTCACTCCCCCCCACAAATACAAAACCTTTGCTCCGCCCCTGGTTTACATACTATGTGGCTGCACACCCAAAGGAGTTCACTTACACTTTTAAATTGGTTAATGGTTATGCGATTATATAGTACACATGAAGCCCAACAACGAACAGCTTGATTTTTCAATGTGGTTATGTAGGGTAATGTGGGTGTAGGGTAAAAAAGATTTATTACATTTAGGCTGGCTTTGTAGAGTCTGATTTGAGCTGTGCATGTCTCCTACCTGTTTGGGGTAGTCCATTTTAGCCAGGTGAATAATGCAGAAAAAATCCTTTTTGTGATTGTATTGTTTTGTTTATACATGTGTTACAATTTTCTATTGTTATTATTGTTAATGTCCATATTTGCAGTATGCCTACACATCATGCAATTTTTCTATGTGATTGAGTTGCACCCCAGAATGGAGTGAAGGAGAATGTTGTAATGAATGCAAAATGTTGGCCTCTATAGCATAAATGTGTATGTTTTGTCTTGCTGTTTTTTTATAAATGTTCACAAGGATTCTGAGTATGGAGATGCACCAAGAACAAACTCCTATCCAATGCTGCTGCTGACTTTTCCATAACAATTCCTTTCCCATGTATCTCCACATTTGTTGTCAGAAGTAGGATAGACAGTAGTGCAACTAATGAAGGATGGAACTTCTGTCACAGACTTGAAAGACAAAATATTTGGGAAATGAGGCCAGGGACTACAGTATATTAATCTCAGAAGCTTTGGAGTCTAAGACTAAAACTGAGCCATCCTCAAATTTTGGGTCAAATTCTGGGTCAAAGCCTCCCTAACTGATCACAGAATAGTGAGGATTGAAGACATCTCTACTTGAAGCCAACTATTAGCCAAAAGCACAGAACCTCCAGTCATGGACCCTAAGCCTGGTAGTAACTAGAGGTCCTCAGGTAAAACTCCCTAAATCTAGTCCTCATCGACGAGCTGCAGATCTCTCTACACCTTAACTGACAGTCAGTTTGAAGTGACCAAGACACAGATATTCATCTTAATTCTGCTGTGGGACCCAAAAATAGCATAATTTGATGTATTGTGAGCAAAGTATGAACACATAAAAATGATTTGTTATGTTTTCAGCAAGAGATCCTGGAACCTGGAAATAGCCAGACGCAGAGTAGGCATCCTGGCTAGTCCCACTGCTGAAAGAAGATTCATTAGATGCCTATTCGGTCATGGAGAAGAAATGGTCCAGCTGTTCTGCAGACCTGGGATGCTTACCAGCTGACGTAGTTCTTGGTACAAACTTACAAAAGTACTTGCCAATATAGTACCCCATTTCTGTCTAGGTATTGTTCAACTGTTGTCAGTACATGTTGTCCTGTTATTACCAGAACCCAAGCTAAACCAGGTCTGCTGCCTCTTCCAGACAGTTGTCTATATGAGGAAGAGGAATTCACAGAGGCAACGGTGACTAGGGAAACATATGAGGGAAGTCGACCCGAAACACACAATGTGCACAGAAAATGCCTGAGAACAAAACTGAACTGCAATGAGCCGACTCCTCAATATAGCCCTTGTTTGAGAAAGATCAAGGTGGTCAAAAAAGACAGTGAAAATGCAGTATGGTAGGTTATGAATCAGGATGACGAGTGTTCAGTAGTGCTATATAGATGTAGACTTTACCTTACACATGCCATTCCATAGTCAGAAAATGTGCAATTATGCAACCAGATATGAAGAATTGTGCAATACATTGTGCAATACAACCACCATTAAAAGGGAAGCCCAGCATGACAACTTCACAAGGACGGTGGATAGCAGCCAATCATCCCAGCCAACTAAACCTAACCCTAACCCTAACCCTAACCTCAGGCTGATGTCTAGTTAAGAGTTTTAAACCTTCAAAACATGCTGAAAAAAATTACTAAGTGGCACTATAGGTATTTGTGACCATTTGAGCTCTTGATAGTAGCATAGTTGTCCTGAAATGGGACCACCGGTCATCCCAGCTGTGACTACAGCAGAAAAAGAGATTTTCAATATGTTATGGGAAAGAAACCACCTAGAGAAATACAAGTCATAGCAGAACTTCTAAAAAGCTCAACAGGACCAGAAGCATTGGCATAGCCAGCAGACTTGATACAGTATCTGTTTGGTCAAAAAGTCCTACTTCTGCTTCCTTCATCCACAAGCAAACCTCTTGCAAAATGGCAGGGACTATTTACCATCTGGAAGATGGACCCAGTTCCCTATTAAGTCCCGAAGAAAGTCAAGAAGAAGCATGCAATTCTAGCATGTTAATCTGATTAATAAGTTTAAGAACAAAGACCCAGAAGAACCTTGGGGATCACAGACCCTTCATGCAGTGAGGGTTCAATGGATCGCTGTGTCAGTAGTTTCTGCAAGCTGATTGCTGTATTTTAGTCTGTTACCTATCACATATTTTGAATTGATGACCAGCTGGAAAGAACTGGATCTGTCAGTTTTGTCACTACTGTAGATTTCTATAAGGGTTATTGTTAAATCCGGTTAGAAGCAAAATATTTATTGCTTCAGGAAACCATTGAGGTTATTCTAATTCCATTTAATGCCCTTTGGGTTGCATGACACTCCTGTGACATTGTAACCCCTCCTGAATCAGGCACTACATGGCTGTGAAGATTACTCTGCAGTGCATCTAGATAATGGGGTGATCTACTGAAGCTCCAAGTAGGACTACCTGCTCCACCTGTAGAAAGCCCAGGAGTTGCGCCTCAATGCTACAAAGTGTTAATAGCCTACGGGAGTAGCATATTATCTGGGGTACCTGCTGGGAGGAGGAAACGTGAGAGCATAGATTCATATGGTGAAGGCCAACCAGAACTCTCTACAACTCTTTAAACGGAAATTAAAACGGAAGTGAGGTCCTTCCTAGGCCTTGTGGTGTGGTATAAGAAATTCATCACAGGCTTTGCCACCATTGCAGTGCTCATTAATCAACCTGAGCACAAAGACTGATAAAAAAACAATGGTATATACCAGTGCATGTGATGAAGCTTTTAACACTCCACACTCCACATTCAGAGAAGCTCAGATTTTAGTAAAAATCACACCCTAAAACAGAAGAAGAGATGCATTTTCTTTACACGACTCCATGCTACACTAAACACTCCATGACAGAAATGGAATGGCATGCCGTAGATGGCTGTGGACCACCTAAATTATAAATTATTATCTCTTGTGAAGGGAATTCAGTCTAGATATTGAGCACAGTGACCTCACATGGATTCAGACCATAAAAGGTCATAAAAGCTGGGCCTACTGGTTCATTAGCTGACACAGAGACGGTAAAAAGAATCTGGTTGTAGACTGTCCATATTTCCACACTGAGGCAACCATGAAGTGGAGGGAGGCAATGTGGCAGAGGTCTGTGGCCGACAGTGGATGGCAAGATGTCAACCCTATCTGAACCATCAGAATTTAAAAAAAGAATACAAGTCCAAAGCATTTATTACCTTTCAAGACATTGTTTCGGTCTTCAAAATTCCCTTTTATGTCTTTTGGGTTGAATGGCGTATCTGTAACATTCTGGCGTCACATGGATACATGCCTGTGAAAATCGCTGAGCAGTATACCAAGATAATGTAGTGATGAGGGGTGTAACGATATACTCAGCCCACGAGATGAGACGAGACATGATATTGGGTTCATGAGAAGATATTTTAACAATATTTTAAGGAAAACTTCCAAGAGGAAATATATTACTGGAGAGCAGCCTTTTATTTGATTAATAACAGAACAGAACAAATATGTAGCACCATAAAATATTTCACCACAAGCTCAAATGACAAGCTTCTTTCCTATTTGACTTCTCAGTTGAACATAAAATAGAATATAAATAAAACGACATAAATAACAAATATAAAACTCATTTTTAATGTTTTCTTCACCGACGCAGTGGATTTAAGTAAAGAGGTATGATGGCGCTGGAAATGGCTTTGCATAGTAGCGTTAGCCGCTGTGTACGGCATTATTTTCCTACAATGCTTACAGATGGTTCGTGTTTTGCCCGTCACCTTTTCGCCGTTTATATTTTCCACCGGGAACCCAAAATGTTGCCACGCAAAAGGTTTAAAAGTGTCTGGGGCATCTGCTATGGTACTGTAATTTGTCAGACGCTTACAGCAGCTGATTTGCAGCACCTTCACGAGACCGCATTTCACTCCTACGAGAAATCTCGTCATGTTGTAATATCGCAAGATCTCGTTACACCCCTAGTAGTGATCTATAATAGATCTAAGTCATTCACAAACACTCTTATTCGTTAATGGTTAAGCAATTTTACAATAAACTTTAGTAGCTTGATTATTTGAATGTACTTGTCTTACTGTACTTGATGTTTCGTTTTGTATAACAACGTGGAATTAAATGCATGCTTATTGTGCTTGGTTTTCCACATGGGATATAAATTGAGGATGCAAATTCAAGTGCAAATCCACCACATTTAAGCTGGCTTCGTATGGCTAGTTTTGAGCTGCACATGCATGGTCGCCTACCTGCTTGGGGTAGTCCATTTTAGCCAGAGGTATATCGGGATAAGATCATTTGAAAGAAGTGAAAACAAAATACCTTTTTCTGTAACTACTAATTTAGGTTTATGCCACAACACTCTTGAATTGTCAAATCTGATTGGTCAGAATGATGATTAATTTTTTATAACCGCTAACATAGTGCCAGTCAGGCGAGTCACAGTAGTAAATCAATGTGCTACTATAATTTTTAATTTTAACTAACGCTACTTAAAATTCCAGACGTAGAGCACAATTTAAAATGAACAAACTAAGTGCTTTTACACCATGAATTTACACATTTGAAGGGTGTTAATTAATTTTCGTTCACACGTAGTGCCAGCCAGGCCAACATCATCAGTAAATCGATGTGCAATTATAATTTTTATCTCCAACTATTATCACTTCATAGAAACTATAAAAGCAAAGAAATTGATACAAATGAATTAGACAGCAATCATACTTCAGCTTTTGTACATGGCCTTTGGGCTGAGCAGCAAGCAATTTCGAACTACCAACTCGCTTATGGTCTTACTAAGAGATTACTTTCGAATTAAAGGCGGTGGTTTGCGTCACATGTAAGTAAATAGTAATAGTGGTAGGTTTTGGCAGTATCTTATTTTTCATAACGCCCAGACAGAACACTATGGTATATGGTATTTTAAAAAAGCAAGGGTATTCTACTATTCCAAAATCTTGGTGATAAAATTTGCTATGCAGGGGAAACTGCCAAGAAAAACTTTCAGTGAAAGAAAATACCACGGTATGCTGTCGTGCCATAATACTGCCCAAGCTTAAACAGTAGTAATACTGTACTAATAAATGTGTTTTCATTTCCTTAAAGTGAAAATGTGTAGTAACTGTGGTATAAATAGAGTAATGCATTCCAAGTCTTGCATTATATCATGGGCAGGGAACCCGGTCCATAGAGGGCCGGTGAGAGTGAGAGTTTTTGGGATGGCCTCTCAATCAGCCAATCACAGTGGGTCTCCAGGACTGGAGTTGAGAACCACTGTTTAATTATTGGCTGATTGAGAGGTCATCCCAAAACACCTCATTCACACCGGCCCTCCATGGATCAGGTTTGCTTCCCCTTCATTATATGTTTTTAAACACACTCCACACCCTTGCATATTCAATCCATGACTGAAAAGGAATGTCTAATCTGTGCATTAAACATTTTCAAATGTACTCAGCTGCATGACATGTGGCTCTTTGCCTCCAAAGCCTTAAAAAAGCATAATGCATTTTTTTTTGCTTCTGCAATATACAACATATCACTGTGGAGTTCTGTCTGTGTTGTATGGGGTTCGGACTTTATTATTTTACATAACTGTATATAGCCCCTCCTGATTGTAGTGGAATGCTGGAGTAAATATATGTGGTTTGCCTCTGTGGTTGAAATCTATGTTTCTTTTTTGTCATCTTGCTTGTATAGTCACTGTAAGTAACGTTTTTTCTGTATGTTCCCGAGAATTCTGGGGATGCCGATGCAGAATCGTTAAATCTGTGCCACTACGATTTTATCTATTTTTCCAAACATTTCGTTGTCAAAGGCCTTTGGATTATTATTCCACACATCACCACAATGACCAATGGCATCAGCACTAAGGCAAAAAAGAACATTAATGGCTTCACAGAGGGGAAAGTTACTTTATCGACGTATTTAACGAAAAGCCCATGCACAAACCCAGCCTATCCTGTAAACTGTATTTGTTCTGTAATTGATTCTTTTATATACAGTTATCCCTCAGTGTTATGGAGGTGAAACTTTTAAAGCCATTCCTGTATCAGACCACTTGTTATAACCATTTTGTTAAATCAGTTGTACATTATGCAGCATGCTACTCAACAAGCTCTGAAAGCTACAGTAAGCACACCAATGTTTTTATCAAAGGTATCTAAGAGTAAATTACTCACCATTCAAAGTCAGACTCGGTGCATTCACAGGGTTCTGACGCCATGGTGACAGAGTAATCTTTGCCCATAACACACCTGGCTATAGGCTTGAGCTTCTGGTATATCCTTTTCACTCCCATGATGCATGGCTCTCCCTGGTACAGATGTATATAAAAAACACATGTAGTTCAAAATGTTCCTCATGTAATTACTCTTCTTCCTTGGTCTAAATACTAAATAGTTCATACTTTCTTAGGGAAATAAAGACTGTAACTGCTGCCTTTCTATTCCTAACTTTATTTATTTATTTGTTTGTTTTTGGTAAGGATGTTTTCAGTTCGCTGCATGCATATGTATTATGATGGGTCATTTTTGAGTTTGAAAAACTTACACAATGTAAGATGGATATTGTTCATTGGGTAAACTTTTTTTTGTAAGACCAAGAAACTCGTACATCTTAGTTATGTATGACTGGATATTTATAAAGAATGCTTTACATTTGTCACATTTACGTGTAGGTTGTATAGAATACTAATGTAATGACACATTTATTCGAGAAAACTCTGAAAAAAAACAGCCAGGAAGCGATATTCCCTTTTTTGATATAGACTCTTCCAGAACAGTGTGACTGTCAAAAAAGTTGTTGAATATTTTCACCTGGGGAGACAGTTCTGATCTAAAAGTTTTCAATTCTCTACATGTATGGATCCCTCTGCAGCCAGGTGACAATAATCCACCCTTCCATTAGAGTCTGTCATACCTGGGGCAGTTTTGCACTGTTCGGTTTATGCTGATACCTGTTTTGCTCTTTGCTCCTCTCTTCTGCACACGATTTAATACGAGTTTCTAAATGTGTGTCGCTAGTCTACTGCATTGTTTTGCCAGGTATTGCAGCAATGCATGAATATGTATGTGTGTGTGTGATCTTGATCTTAGGAGAAACCTCTATCCCTTTGAGATTTTGCCATGTTTCAAGTGCCAGGGATGCCACACAGAGAATCACCCGGTACCAATTTAATACACTTGGTAACTACAATTTGTATTGAAGATCAAGATTTGTGAAAACTGCTTTACTTTGAGTCATCAGTTGAAATGTTTCTGTATTTCTCAGCTAAATTGATTACACTGGTCCTAATTTACACAATGACCACATTTTCTACTATGGAAGGCAAACACACAAATCACTCCCAAAATATATTCAATGTGGGTAGGCAGGCTATCCTGTTTGAGGGCAAGAATTTATTTTGAGTTTTATTACAAATATTACATTTTACTTTTGGTGTTTACAGCTTCTGGATGTGTAATTAGCAAACTGTTATTGTAATTGTGTTATTGGATACCCTTGCTGAGACTGTGCAACTAGACTAATTATTATTTGTGTATCTAATCCACTTACTTGGGAAAACTGAATCCCTGTGTCATAGAGTGAGAGCCACGCAAAAATTCTCACCTGGTTATGGAGATGCCATGTTTGATAATCTCCCTCAGTACATCTCCTATTGAAGATGGATCTGAAGTCAATTTTGACAAGCTGCCACTCAGAGCGATGGGTGACATGGCCGAATATTCTGCAAGAACGAAAATTTTCATTTCAATGTCCAGATCTACAAGATTAAAGTTTAACATCTAAGCAGTTTTAATATTTTGCTAAGTGTCTGCCGCTCAGATACATACTGTCATTTTTCCATATTTGAAATAAATTCAGATGGTTCAGTGTACAGTAGTTACCCATGCCTGTTATTCTGCCTGCCTGGTATCTTCCCTATCTCTGCTCACTACTCTTCATTGAAGGTTGAAGAATGCTGACTTTCTTGACGTTTTACCTGCCACTGCTGAATACCCATTTCTGAGTTTCAACTGACCGCATCTAAAAATGTTTGGCTGTGATTGCACATGGACGTTTCCTCAATTTGTTAAAAAGTGCAACGTTGCTCACTGTAACACATCTGCTGTACCACCTTTGGCTTCCGATCTTCATTTGCATGGCCAAGGTGGTAGGAATTATCTCCAAGAACACTTCCTCTGCCAGGAAGTTCCCTGGTGTGCGTTCTATGGCATGCATTTCCATTTTCCCCCTCTCCACACAAGTTCCACATGATATCCCAGCATTACACAAGGTATCTGGATTCTCTTTGCCTCTGATTTTCGCACAGCCAGCATTTGCGTATTGCACCTGTCCTGTTGAGCATTAGCATAGTTGTAAACGGCATGATTATCATCCACATACTGCTGACTTGCCATTTGCTCCGGTGATTCTCATTCTAGAAAACAACCTGAGTTGTTTTACAAAAGGACTCTTGTTGAAATTTACCACAAACATCTACTGTATAGTTATTTTACATTTGACTCGTAACAATATTGCTATATTTCTCTGTAATTACTGTTACCCCTGCTGGTCTAAGCTACCATTTGCATACTAACGTTCATTTCTATAGTAAGAATCCTATTTGAACACATACTGATGTACAACAGCACTGGTTTTAGCGGTTATACCGGCACTGTCGGCAATAGACTGGCAACTAAGTTTTTGCAGAATAACCCCCCCCCCCGTTTTCCTCTTCTTTCAGATTTTACATAAGGTATTTCTTTCATTTTTTGACCATGATGCTAATGCTAATTTGGCAAATTTTTTGACATCAACTCGTTGTCAACCAGCCAGGGACAGACTGGCAACAAAAACAGTCTCGGAAATTTCTGTCAAGCAGCCACAATGTTTTTTGCCACTGGGGGCTCCCCTTGGTATATTTTGTTGCCAACCGGAGACTAGGCCCTTGGTACATTTTGCCACTCTCGATCATACTGCCAATGCCGACACTGGGGAAGAAATACCAGCGCTCATATCAAGACCAGTCAATCGGGGAAAATTCCCAATTGTTCTGATGGCTAATCCGTGCCAGCAAACAACCTGTCACTTAATTTTCAAGAACTTAACCTTAGGTTCTCTACTGAGAAAAAAATCATAACAAAATATCGGCATATATGTTGGAAACCCCAAATAAGCATGAGATCCTTGAGAAGAACATGGATGTGGGAAGAATAAGGTAGAAACAGACTAGCAAGTGCTGAAAGTAAAATGGTTAAACATTTTTGCAGGCTAAAATTAATATATTTTCTTTACATATTCACTTATAAATATTGTTCACATTCATGAAAAGGAAAACCTGGATGATATATAGGTATTTTCTTGTTACAGAGAGTATGTTCAACCAACTTCTCTTTCCCAATTTAAGTCCTCATTTTGGTAATCTTTTTCATGTCCTTTAGTTACTGGTTTGTAAGCCAGTGATCTCTACTGATCAAAATGCTCTGGGAATGTGTTTTGATCTATAGTAGACCTTGAATTTTATTCATGAAAGAAAAAAATGGGCAATAAGGGTTATTTTCCCTCCTTCATTCTCTTAGGCTCACGTGCATGATTCAGTAAGCCTTCAAAGTGCATTGAAATTACTGACTGACACAGAACAAAGTCACAGCATCAATATATTTATACCTCAAAACCCTTTCAATCTTAAACTGGCCATTGCCTTCAGACTCCCAGGAATCATCAATTTGATGAGGTAACCTTGCAGAAAAGTGTTATTACTAGCCCACTACACTAGGCAGGACATAAAAGATGTTATATGATTTAATAAGTGTAGATTATGGCTCTACCTTGTTTTTAAGTTATCAATTTAGACAGATTATTACCTCAGTGCCTTTCATTATTGTGGGTATAGCTATTAATTTATAGATAAATAAACAATGCAATGAACACTAAATAAAAGGTATAATGAGCTCTTTTGATGCAGTTAAGTAGCTGATGATTATTAAGCATGTATGATTTCCAGGATATTTGAAATATGAAAACCTGTTGCATCAAAAAGCAGTTTAAAAATAAATGTGATAACATAAATTAAAATTAATATGGGCTGTGAAAACTCAAAAAACTCCATGGTCAGTTTGACATTACATTTTGACATAGTCATAAAAATTACAATCACATTCCAAAGTACTTATTATTATTGCAGCACTTAATATGTTTGTCTTTAGTATAGGTCATTACTCTTTAACCTCCTTAAATGAGTAATACACTCATTATTACTCTTCACTCACGTCATTATAAGTGTTTCCTCCCCTGGTTCTCCTAATACTCCATCCACAAAAAGAGGGGAAGTAGTGAAACTGTATTTGTTCCAGATTCTGCCTTCGTCAAAGCTTAGCCTGTAGGACAGCATAAAGAACGCTTACTTGGTGTAACAATGCATTATATAATACCACCATATTATGTAATAACTCAACAACGTGTATATGAAGAGATCTGGTTTGGTTGGATATTACATGATGCACCATATTATTACAGTTTTGTCATAAAAAGTGCAACTCCCACATTTTGGAATAACCACTGCAATATGTAATATCCATCCATCCATCCATCCATCCATCAATCACTTATCTGGGGTCGAGTTGTGGGGGCAGCAGTCTAAGCAGGGATGCCCAGACCTCCCTCTCCCCAGCCACCTCCTCCAGCACCACTGGGGGAATACCAAGGCGATCCCAGGCCAGCCGAGAGATGTAATCTCCCCAGTGTGTCCTGGGTCTGCCCTGGGGACTCCCAGTTGGACACGCTCAAAACACGAGGAGTCCAGGAGGCACCCTATATAGATACCTGAACACCTCAACTGGCTCCTTTTGATGCGGAGGAGCAGCGGCTCCACTTTGAACCCCCCCCAATGTCCGAGCTTCCTCACCCTCTCTAAGGCTGAGCCCAGACACCCTGCGAAGGAAATTCATTTCATTCACTTGTATCCACGATCTCATTCTTTCGGTCACTACCCAAAGCTTGTGACCACTGGTGAGGGTAAGAATGTAGATCTTTAGCTTTGCCTTCCAGCTCAGCTGTTCCTTTACCATGAGAGAACAATATAATGTTTGCATTACTGTCGACGCTGCGCCGATCAATCTCCCACTCCCTTCTTCCCTCATGAACAAGACGCCAAGATACTTAAACTCCTCCACTTGAGGCAGTAACTCATCCCCCACCAGGACAGGGCAATGTGGCCTTTTCTAGTTGAAAACCATGGACTTAAGCTTGGAGGTGCTGATCCTGATCCTGGGTGCTTCACACTTAGCCGCAAACCGCCCCAGTGCATGCTGCAGGTCTCAGCTCCATGACGTCAATAGGACCACATCATGTGTAAAAAGCAAAGATGTACTCCTAAGAACCCCGAACCAGACCCCCTCTGTGCCTTGGCTACATGTAGAAATTAATAATGATCGATACTTTATTGATCCCTGTGGGGAAATTGTCTTTACGCCTCCCTCAACTTGCTCTTTGCAGAGTAAGTTGGCTACAAAGGGCAGCCACCTGTTGCAGCGCCCAGGGAGCTGGGGGTTAAGGGCCTTGCTCAAAGACCCACAGACGTGCTGAGGCTGGGTTTGAACCGGCGATCTTGTGATCATAGGCACACTGGCTTAGCCCACTGAGCCAGACGCTGCCCCTTAAATTCTGCCCATGAATGTTATGCACAGAGCTGGTGAAAAAGGGTGGTGTCCAACACCTACAGAGAACGAGTCTGACTTACTGCTGGCAATACGAACCAGGCTCTCGCACATTTTATACAGGGACTTGATGGCTCGGAACAATGGACTCCATACCCTGTACTCCTGAAACACTGCCTACAGCATCCCCTGAGAGACACGATCATATGCCTTTTCCAGGTCCATAAAACACATCAAGATTGTTTGGGCAAACTCCCACAACCCCTCCACTATCATTGTGAGGGTGAATGTTCTGAGACCAGGGTGGAATCCATATTCCTCCTGTATCTGAGGAATGTCCAGTACCCTGACGTAGAAGGTTGGAGGGAGGTTGAGGAGTGTGATCCCCCTGAAGCTTGAACACATCCCCTGGTCCCCATTCTTAAAGATTGGAACCACAACCCCAGTCTGCCAATCCAAAGGCACTGTCCTTAAGCTCCACCAATGTTGAAGATGCGTGGCCTCAGCCCTAGAGATGAAAAAGTCTCCCTCTAAGTCTTCCAGCACTTCCTCCAACGAAGACACATCAGTGGGATTCAGGAGGTGCTCAAAATACTCCTTCCACCAATTGATTATATGCCAATTTGAGGTCAAAAGCAAGGGTAAAGCGCTGCAAAAGCAAGGGTAAAGCGTTGTCATTTTCCATAGCCTCACCAAACTCCTTCCACACCCGAGTTTTTTCTTCAGCAACTGCCAAAGCGGAATTCTGCTTAGTCTGCCGGTACCTGTCGCTGCTTCGGGAATCCCACTAACCAAGCTTTGACAGCCTCCTTTTTCAGCCTGACAGCTCCCATTACCGCTGGTGTCCACCCTCGGGTTCGGGGATCGCCACCACGAAAGGCACCAACAAATTTACGGCCACAGCCCTGGACAGCTGCCTCAGCAATGGAATCCTGGAACATGGTCCATTCAGGCTCAATGTCCCCCTGACTCCCTTGGGATGCAAGAGAGTTCAGCCGGAGGTGCGAGGTGAAGATCTCCCAGCACACCCTCATTATCCATCTGGGTATTCGAGGTCTTTCTGGCATCTTCCACCACGATTCGATCTAACTCACTACTAGGTGGTGGCTTACTGACAGCCCAGCTCCTCATTTCACTTGAGTGTCCAAAACATGCGGACACAATTCCAAAGATACGATTACAAACTCAATCATCAAACTGCAGCCTAGGGTGCTGTGATGCCAGGTGGTCTTATGAACACCCTTATATTCGAATATGATCGGGCAGACTGTTCCTCTCAATCACACCCTTCCAGGTCTCACTGTCCCCAGAGGGGGTGCCTTCCAGCACCCCATCCAAGGTCTCCAAGAAGGCTGGATACTCTGAGCTGGTGTTAAGTGCATACACACAAACAACAGTCAGAGCCTGTCCCCCGACTTGAGGTCCATGAGAGGGCACCCTCTCGTTCACCGGGGTAAACTTGAACCTATAGGGACCAAACCAGGGGGAAATAAGTAGACCCACACTTGCTGAGCACCCCTCACCATGGGCAACTCCAGCCTCCCTCCAGGAGTTTGTTCCAGAGCCCACACTGTGTGTTGACGTGAGCCTGACTGTATCTAGTCGGTATTTCTCTACCTCCGGCACCAGCTTAGGCTCCTTTCCCACCAGAGAGGTTATATTCCATTTTCCTAAAGCCAGATTTGATCGCTGATGATCAGTTGACCAAGGCCCCTGCCTTCAACTGCTCCACGATCTACACTGCACCCAACCTCCACAGCCGCTACTGCAGATGGTGAGCCCACAAGAGGGTGGATTCATGTTCTTCTTTCAGGCTATGCCAGGCCGTGCTCCCCCAACCCAGGCCGGATCCAGGTCACGTCGTTCTTTATGATATTCATCATTGGGGTCTATATGAATCACATTGGAGGTAGTGCAGGGAAATATACTATATATTGCATTCAAGCTGTCTATTAAAAAGTGCAGAAGATTATTACGAAATGCAGGAGCTATTATTTAATGAAGTGAAAATTCATTACATTTGTCGAGTTATTAAATAATGTGGTGTTATATCATATTGTGTTGTTACATGTTAATTTTCAATAACTTCATATAACTTCAACTTAATATAAAATAACCACATAGTTCTAGTTAACCAATCTAATTACAAAGAATTACATCATGCACATTATTATTTTTATTACCAGAGATGTCTGATGGGAAGTGGAGTATGTCTGATTGCTACCAAAGCACCACCTTGGTCCAGATAGAGCACACTGTACTCTTCCTCAAATATCTGAAAGTTAATAAATGATGAAACTGTTAGGCTAGTCATTTAAAAAGGTGGTTTACAGTATCAAACTTCATTACTAAACTCTCAATGTGTGTGTTCAAATTGTCAATACAATTTAAAAATGTATGTGGTGATATATAAACGTATGTCTAAAAAGAATTCACAATGACAGAAGTGCATCTAACAGAGTTACAAAATGTCTACATTAACAGTGGGCAATAATGCCTTTTCAGCAGTGCCACTGACCCACATAAATGTTTAAACAATGTTATGAAATGTCTGAAACAGCTGTGCCCAAACATTGTTTGGAAATTGTTTTCTATAATTGAGTTGTACAGTGATTTATGAGGCAGTTTTCTGCAGCTTTCACTTTAACATAATTAAAACATTAGTGTGGAAAATTTTGGGATATTTTTATAAGACAAGGTATGCCGTTGCATTCAAAACTTTGCAAGCTGAAATCCACGGACATTCAGCCCGATTGCGAAATGAATCACACAATATATTTATTCAATATAATGCATCACAAAGCAACTGGCGCACTAGGCTGAACTCATTCAGAATGCAAGCCTTGCATGAGCTGCAGTGCCAATGTGTAATTAAATTGCGTCTGTGTTTGTTTACACAATTACACAGTATATAATTTCCAGCTCTATTACCAAATCTGGAATCATTATTGAATTTTATAAATAGTTATACTAAAACTTTTAAAACATACATAATTTAATGCTTTTTAGACAGTCATCAACACTAAGATAACATGCTTTTTATATTGCATTTGAACATAGGTCAAATATTTCCGAAGAACTGGGAGTCACATACGGTTTGTTACAGTTTCTAAAGTTCATATAAGCATTATAACAAACCTATTGGTACACAACCTAAGACATGTTTTAGCCTTCCTGTATATAACAGATTCACAACAGAGGAATTAAAAAAGTATTTTAAAAAGTCCAAGCCTATCCACTTCCTTACCTGTCTCCATGAGTTTCCAGCATCTGATGTTATGAACATACTGACATTATTGGTTGTCAACTCTGCACCGATGGATCCTGGAAAATAAGGCGGTTCTTCATCTCATTTAAGCATAGAAATTATGTTAACTTCATTAACCGTGTAAATAAGATCCTGAATATATAAGCCTATTGGACACGTCATTGAGTGGACCTACTGTAACTAATCCAAGGTAGGACCCACTTTTTCCTCGAATGCCTTTAAGGGAGGAAGTTGTTAAATCACAAAAGCATTTATCTATGCCCCGGTTTTACTGATCTGTTATCTTTGCATTTGTAGCCTTCTTGCTAACTTTAATAATCTGACCATTCTCATCTGATCTCACTTGTTTGTTTTTGTTACTGACTGCATGTTTTTTTTTTGGTTCTAGCACAATTCCCCTTTAAACACTGTAGTCTGTGAAAATCACCAGAATGTGGCTGTTTTTGAAATATTGGAACACCACATCTGACACAATTATGCATACAACATTCCCAGCTAATCAGATCAAATATATTAGACATTCTGATGCTTTGACAGACGGTGTATTTAGTGCTCATGATTTGTGCACACTTCTTTAGAGGCAGAATGTTTGTGTTAATAATTACTACTATCACTACAGATACACAATATCTTTAAATGATAATTCATGAATTTATGAATTTATTTATTGCTGTTATTCCTATTATCATTGTTACTACTCGTTAAATTGACTGGGGTTTTGTGAAATAAGTATTGGGAAGGTTACTTTTGTAAAGCAATAGGTTACAGATTACTAGTTACCCTGTTAAAAATGAAGTAAGTAATGTAATTACTTTGATTACTTCATCAAAGTAATGCAACTTATTACATTTGATTACTTTTTGATTACTTTTTTAACAAATGTTTTGAACTGGGCAATAAAGCTGTAATGTCCCAATGGCTTTGTTGACCCACGTGGTCTGGAAATATGCCAAAACAAGTCATTTCTGCACGGTTAAATTCTACATATAAGCTTTTAACCTAAAAGATTATATTCAGATGTAACCGCTTTCTAACCACTAATATTTTCATTAATAACTGTAATTTAATTACATATTTCTCCGCAGTAACTGCAATGAATTACATTTAATTATGCAATATTGTTACATGTAACTAGTTACTCCCGATTGGTAATAAGAAAGCAAGACAAGAGAGGGGTGATGAAATGACAACATCATTGTACTAGGGAACTCTGAGACACAGATACGTTCTCTGGATTTTGTCACAAATTGCATAGCAACCAATTTCATAGGATTTGGAAACTTTTAAATTTTTTTTAACTGAAAGCTTTTGTACAAAATTATGCGGCTATTTTATAAGTGCATAATTACTGGAGCAGTTTAAATAAAATCCTTGACAAAATGATATGTGCCTGGACCAGCTATGCTTTATGGAAGCCCAGTCCAGGGGCGAAGCACCAGCTTGCAAATTTCCTTCTACCAAGACACAGATTAGGATGAGTAATGTGAGGTTCTCTCACAGCCAAATCCCAGTCACCAGGTGCTTGGTATTCTTCCTGTAGCATAGAGGTGTTCAGCCGGATGAAACTCAAGCCTCTCTCTACCTCCAGGATATGAGCTATGGGTTCCTGGAGACCTACCCCCAGGAGAACTGTGGACCCAGGTGAACCCAGGTGCTGTACAGAACACACTAAATAAAAGGCACTGTACGGTTAAACAAAAATAGATTAGCGGCAATAGCCTGCTATAAATGCTAATGTGAACAAGGAGTGGTGAAGGTCATACATTTAAGCTGGAAATTTTGCTTATTTTATTTACTAATTATTACTATTATTTACTAATTATTACTATTAAGTAAAAGGCAGAAAGAACTGATGAATATATAAATAAAAACATGGACACTAATCCCCTTCCAGGTTTCTTTTGGTATACATACTTTTAGTAGCTTGGGCATATGGAGTACAGTGTCTTTTCCGGTGGTAGGTGCAGTAGGTGGAGGATCTTTACATACCCGATGCCACAATGATACCAGGCGCTGAGTCTTTGCTGGCTATGGTTCCTGATGTGTATGGGTTCTCCGATACATGAAGGTGTAAGTGCAGTGAACAGTACGGCTGTGAGAGACACATATGGTAATGAGACAAGAAAAGGGAGGCAGGGAAGTACATCAGAAATTTATCTTGAATTCTCAGCATATTACATTTCAGCAATTAAATTAAGTGAGAAATCAAACATTTCAGAAGATCGCATAAAGCTGCAATCATGTATATTGTTGTTCATAATATCAGTTTTTAAAAGTAGCACAATGTAAGCTGAACGACAACCATTAATACTAGTAATAAAATTGAAAATTGACAGTTTTTTTTCTTTTCTGAAGTGCTCCAATAAAATAGTTCTTTTATATAGCCATCATTCTAGAATTGAAGAATTTAGTGCTGGACCCACATTAAATATGCCTTCAAGGAACTTAAAAGTCAATTTGTAACAGCATGCCCTGTGAAATGGAAACGCTTTGGAGGATGGTACGGAAAAAAAATAAACTTACCTAACATGCTCTGCTATCTTGTTACAACCTTTTTTTTCTTGTTATATAAAGAGGTACTCGGGAATATCTAAGAAACTATGATGTATTGCCTCATTGTGTTAATCTGAGGTGATCATTATGTGGGTAGTCGAAGAAAGAATTGTTGCAAAAAATCCTATTATGTGATCCGCAAGGCCAGAAACCAAAACCAATTAGTTTACCTAAACAAGCTCCTCCTAAAATGTTGAAGCCTAAAAACAACTGTTATACATAAAACCCCTGAAAACTTTAAAAACCTTGATGCCATTTTCATGTTTGAATTGGAGTCAATCTGCCCCTTTCAGAATTCGGATTGCATCACTGACCTCCTGCTCTTTCCCGACAAGACAAACGAGTGGCCGCTGTTTTCACAGAAATCAAGCTACTAAAAACACATTTAGTTATGAAACCTCCATTTGAAACACAGCATGTAAACTTCATCCAGAAAAAATGCTAGCAATTAATTTTTATAGTAAAAGCAATAATGCAGTAATCAAAATAGTACTTGACCATTCAAGCAGCTGTTAAAATATATCTATGTAAATGTTCCAGATTTACAGGAAACATCCACTTCAGCACACATCACTCTTTGGCGGAATCTTTATACTACATAAATATGACTGGTCCTTTTGAAATCATCAATGCCTGAATCATTCAGATTTGGTGAAAAGGATTTGACAAGTGCATACTTACCAGTATGCAGTGAATGCTATTCCCCCGAAGGTCTGTAACAGGGGCTTGAAGTAAACGCCAGTCTCTGCCTTTGTTGTAGGTGATATAGGTCTTCACTTGGTTATCAAGCTTTTTGTTTGCCAAGAACATCCCTTTTATCCCTGCTACCTAGGAAAATCGAAAAAGCTGAAAAATGAATCAGTCCTAGATAATTTTAGAAAGGCAGCAGGAAAGTAAATGCCATGTGTTTAGAACGGAAATAGGAATGCATTCTTCCTTAAGGTGCATGTCAGTTTTGAAATTATCCATATTTTGTCGCTTTACAGGGGTGCAAAACTGACAATTCCAGGAATTTACACAATTCCATCGCGCCGATCTGCATGAATGATTGCTATTAAGGGAGGAAATTAAAACGTATACTGAATAATGAAAATGCATGTGAAAATATAATGTGAAAGATTAACAGTAATAGTAATACTCCAAAAAGCAAAATCAACTGAATGTAACATTCATGCAATGAATACCGGACTAAATCACACAAAGGTAAGTAAGCCTCATTTATGACTTTGGCCATGAGAATTATATTTTAGAGGGATCTGCCTATTTGCATGCTTTGAACGATGTGAAAAACTGTATCTGACCCTAAAATTCACAAAATTACACCATCCCCACTACAACTACATAAAATCGTTTTACAGTTAAATAAGTGACTATCCAATAGTTCTAATACCTTCATGCTAGAAAATTTGATCAAAGGCAGAGGTCACCTATAGCACCGTTTCCCAACCCGGTCCTCGGGGACCCCCAGATGGTCCACGTTTTTCCCCGTCCCAGCTCCATGCCAGAGAGTCCATTTTTTTGTCGGAGCTGGGAGGGAGCAAAAATGTGGACGGTCCGGGGCTCCCTGAGGATCAGTTTGGGAAACATTGACCTATAATATTAGACAGTAAAAGATCAATGGCACGCGTCAGTTCATCTTCTGGTGAATTGACCAAAAGCCGTAAAGCTACATACCTCATAGAGATCAATCATGACATTGCCTTCTGGACCCATGCTGCTCATGACACTCTCCAGAGCCAGGGTAAAGTAGACCCCTCGAGCCTCTGACACATACAAGTTGTACGTGTCGTTCTGGTTCCACTCCTGCACAGCAGCCACTACCCGATTTTCATCAGTGCTGATAACATGTAGATCCTGAAAAGCAAAACTGATGAGTCTCAGGCATCATTCTTGCCACAAACGACTTCAAGTTAAATGAGAAAATGCCATCACAGGTTAGTCAGACCTTTAATGAACTCAGCATATTAACAGCGCTGAATGGTGTCGTGTTTTATCTTTTAATTAAAATTGCATACGGTATTTGCTACTTTAACACAACTTGAAGATACAAAAAAAAAAACACACAAACAAACAAAAATTATTAAACATTCACCACACAGTGAGAACTATGTATTTTTAGCTTACTAAAAGTTACACAATATTTATTGTTTTTTTTTTATACACCAGCAGTACAAAAATATCTGTTTAGCCTCCTTCTTAAATTTTAAAATAACAATTTGAATATAAAATCACCATATTAGTATTGTTTTTAGCGTATGAATCAATAAAGCATTAACACTGCGTTCGTGGATCATTGGGAATCTGAGTTTGTTTTATTAAAGTATTTACTGACAGGTCACTGTATACTGATAATACAGTCGACAAAAAGAAGAAACCATGGAAATGACTAGATATGGTATTAAATGTGATATATTCAGTCAATCTAATCATTGTATTTCTTTTCTCTCACTTAAGGTACAAAAAAGAAAATAAAAACACATTAACTAAACTTAAAACATAATTTGAAGAAATCATAAACTATTGCTTGGGGGGGGGGGATCTTGTGATGACATTTAGTCCAGAAAGAATGTATAGTTCCTATATGAACTCTAGAGGTTTCAAGACTTTACAACAGGGTCATATCTGAGGAGTATTAAACCCATATAACCAAACATGTGTATGAAACACAAAAGCTTCTGGGATAGGCTCTGGACCCCTGCAAGCCTGCATAAGACAAGTTGGTATGGAAAATGGATGGATGGACTCAATATTTAAGTACAAACTACTATTTGTTATTTTTGGTTTCTCTGTGCTTGTGTCATGTAGTTTTAATAGCTTACCTTTGGCAAAGCATACTTCGGCAACTTCATAGGTACAAAGACGTCTCTTTTATAAGACACATAGTAGACTGGCCGACCTCCTGTAGATACCTACTTGGGCAAAGAAGATGAGCCAGTTACAAAAAAAAGCCAAAAAATGTCACATTTGCAAATGGTCTGTGAATTTTAATTTTCACAGCTAGATGTTTAATAACTAGTGACTATCATAATCCAATTTTTTTCATCATAACTTGATTTATTTAGAAGTTCTCATCTACAGGCTCGCTTGACCCCTATTACCCGGCAATTACATACCTGAACGAAGACATACTCATCCTGAACCACAAGGGAATTGGGGTCAATATATCCTGGAAACGGTTTGCCTTTGTTGGCCTCCGAGCAGTTCTGTAGTTTGCAGGTGACATATTGAGCCCCTGCAATAGATTCGGAATGAATCATCATATCAGAAAAGTGCAAAGCCAGTCATGACATTCAGACAGAATCTGCCTTTAATCCCGTCAATAACCTGACAGCAAAGAGCAAGAGCTAGACGAGAAAGGCCAATCGCTGGCTTTTTACTAAACATCGGCGTGGAGGGAAATGGGCCTAGTATGTTCGCTTCAGCTAACTATTTCCCCGGAGTCCCATGATCAATAGTGATCACCATGCGCAGTAGGCATTCACCTTGACAGGCTGCTTTGAGCAGATGCTGTGAGCCGTCCTACGGCGCGTTTGCTGTCAGGCACATGGTTTTCAAAAGGATCGTCCATAACAAGAAAGGATTTCCTGAACATTAAACAGGCATTTTACACTAGGAGGGTGAAGCGGAATCATTAATGATATGAATAACAGCAGAACCGCCTCATTTACCTTTCAAACACAAAAGCAGCGCCTAACATCACCAGTGTTTAATACGTGCATAAAGATGCACAACTCACTAGAGACACGTTAAAAACAACGAAAAAAAAATTACAGAGAAGAGAAGATGAAATTAAGGTCAAATGAACTGACCTACCCCCAAACATTTCTGATCTAGTACAGGAAGCTCAACCTCATTCGTTTTGCTTTTTTTCCCCCAAGAAATAAGTAAGCATGATGTCAAAAAGTGATTCGTTAGAACTAAATATCTCGATTCTTTTGCTAAAGAGGGCATCACATAACAAGGAACAAGGAAGGAAGTGATACTGACGGAATAGGGGAGTAGAAGGGATATTGAGGCTTAGGCTACATTTATTATAATTAAGAATAATTTGCACCTATGTAATGGATGTTATATATTATCACATACTGGTTGATGTAACCTATAAATAAATAAAAATAATCTAATAATAATTTTAAAGATCCATTAATATGCTACATAATCTAGTGTACCTAATGAACACCCTAGATATGCTATGTGACAGCATAATATAATGAAGAAATTATATTCTTTGAATTTGCTGCACTCAGTAAGTGTCTTAGGAGAAAAAAAGGGGACCTTAATGACTGTGAAAGACCAGTATCTATGCTCTACCCAAGTAGCAATGATCTAGCTTGACAGCTGTGCTACCAGTGCTGTAACCTCTATTAGCTGGACTAGTATAGAGTTAAGAAAGTGAACTTGGCAAGCTAAATAAAAGAGCATCATTGTCTGCCAGTTCGCCATGGGGCTCAGCTCACATTAAAAATACTTTAAAAGAGGAAAAACTTTTACTGATGAAACTTATTCATTATGTAAAATTATGTGAAATTTATCACTTGAATCTGTAATGCTTGCTGTACATATATTATATCCCAATTGTGGGCCATTGCATATATAGTCTTATTAAAGACTGGGGTACAATGAAGCAATTCAGCTCACTTCATATACATCTACATCGAATGAAATCCTTTATATATAAACGGCCGTATTGGTATGGCACCAGCGATGTAGAATATCAACATTGATCACTTACGTCCTTCCGAAATACTGGTCTCCAGATGAATTAGGCCAGATTCTTTGTCTAACGTCGTTTTCGACCTAAAGGTGGGTGAGAAGAAAGGGTGTATAATATGCATTATTCATCCAAAATAGACAGGAGCCTTAGATAGGAAATGTCATATGTCAAACGGGATGAGAAAAGTTCCAGCAATCAATCATTTTATAAACATACAATGCCAAGCCTACAAAACTATAACGATAATGCTAATAATTAATCACACTTAGTGTACATGTATCATTTATGAATTTAGCTTCAGTCTGCTTTCACGCCAGACAAAACAGCCAAAAATAAGCTACTGGGGGAGAAATGTAATTAAAAACACATTAGAGCAGGGAAATTATCTGTGGTCTAAAATAAAAAATGTAGACAGATAAAATGAGAGCAGGAAAGACGTATCTTCAACTTTGCTAAGATTCTCATCTTGGAATGTGTCATGCTTCAAAGTGACACTAGACAAGGCACTAACTTTCTACCTCCAGGTCACACTACATTTTTTATCACAAGTGAGGTTTTCTCTTGTTTCCTTTTTGTGTCATGCTAGTCATTTGTAACTTTTCAGACTGCATATCTTTAAAATTCCATCTAAATTACAAGCGAAATAAGTATGTGCAAAGGAACCCTACATTTAATGCCTCACAAGCTATACTCCTTTTTACTAACTTTTTTTGGAGATGGTTATCAAGTAAAATATTAAACAAATGCTAAAACCAGCAAGCGGCCAGTGGAGAGAGAAGTGACCTTGTTGCCAGTGGTCTACTGATTTAAATCGAATCTGAAGATATACTTTTGAACATCTACAAATGTACACATAAAGGCTGAAAAATACAAAGCACAAAAAGAAGGGGGTGCACCAAAAATATGAATATATAATACAGACTACATAATTTATGAAGTAGACTGCACTGAGTACTGCTTATCATTTCTGAGCATACATAAATGCTTTGTAAATGTTTTAGATTTTGAATTCAGGGAATATCTGTGTCAAGTGATTTTTTTTGTAGAACTTTTTCAGTTCCCTTGTAAAATGTTTTAAGGAAGTGTGTGTGTATATACAGATATATGTCTGTGCACTGTGTGTGTGTGCGTGCACGCGTGTGTATACACACACACACATATATATATATATATATGACTAATGACAAAAAATCAGAAACATATTAGAATCTGATGCAAGTATGAAGTCCAGTTAATAAGAGAAATGAGATAGCAATTAGCATTATTATTATTATAAAAATAATAGTAATAAGAAGAAGAAGTAGAAGAACGTATTCTTCATTGGTGACCATTGTGGAAAAGCATTTAAACAAATACATAACATATTAATTTGCTTTTTATCTATCTATCTATCTATCTATGTATCGATAAATCTATCTATCTATCTATGTATCGATCAATCAATCTATCTATCTACCTATCTATCTACCTATCTATCTACAGGTTTCTACAAATTTTAGCTGTAGTGCTGCAGCTTATAGTAAATCTTACACCTGAGAAGGATCTCCCCAGGCTTCAGCTCAGTTGCTTTGTAGCTAGTTTGACAGTTCCGCAGGAATGACACCAATACAGCTCTTTTAGGAACGTATGCCAGTGGTGTTATAAATAACTTGGTTTGACATGCTCAGTCTCTCAGACATACAGCCAGCTTTGCATGAAGTACATGTAGTAGAAAAAAATGGAAAAGCAGGGAGGAAATGTTTTGAGAAAAAGTCATACATAAGGCTAGGTACATTATTAGCATTCATGACTAGGAATTATGGAAGTTTAAAATAAGAAGCAAATGGGCCAATGCTGTCAAAAGAATTTATTAGGGTAAAGCAACATCAAAGAATGAAGATCACTAATTTAAGCTGAGAAAAGATCACCCATTCCAAATATCTGTGAGCTGCCATACATATTCACTGATGAGCTCACATTATGATCACCGCAGATCACCAGCCAGTCCCTGGTATCAGAGTCAGATTTACACACATATGAACCCAATAGAGGTAGCTTAAATTCACCATTTAATTGAAAGGTTTGTTTTAATTGAACGTCCAATTTGGAGAAATTTTTAAGGTTAGCTATAATGTTTTTTCAGATATTGCGATATGATATTTTTGTGATAAATATTGTGATATTTATAAAGTAAAAGAGGAGTTCAAAATAAATTTCTCACAAACCCACCTATGAGTGATTTAAGCCGCAATGATGAAAACGATTATGATTGGCTCAAAGAGAGCGTTCGGAGCTCATGCCAAAGTAGTGACCAAGATTTCAAAATGCGTTGTTTTTGAACATACATATACTGCGGTATAATGTCCAGACAGTATGCAGGTATGAAAATGCCTGATCTCAACCCAGCTGACTAACGCGTTTGTCGCGATGTGAGAACTGCATGTGCATTACATGCAATCTCGATATGAATATCACATATCGCCCAGCTCTCACTCAGAGCCTGCATGTCACTCACTAGAAACAAACGCAGTGTATCCAAAAACCCTTAAATTGAAGTAAATCATATCAGACGGACTTTTCTTTTGATTCGCCATAGAAAAAGAGAACCGTGCAAGTTGAATTTGCCTTACGTGACATCGTACTTCCTGCCATGTGATAATTGCCCACGTGCTCACGATGATGATATATTGTGCACCCCTCATTCACGACACACCCCTTCAGTGAGGTAGCTGTCTTTCCTGCTGCTTTTTTTATTGCAGTTTTATGACAAGACCAGTGAGGATAAATATCTTTATACACACGTGAAGTAAGTTACCTAGACTATGGAAGATGAGGACATGTAATGAAGGGGTCTACACACATTACAGTGGTGATTTACGGCACATAGAGATAAAAACTAGCACACGCTTATTGACCATGCAATGCCCAATTATTGCGCAGTCAGAGAGGAGGTTGAGCTTGTCGCTATCGCGCCTGTCATATCCTCTTGTGTCTGCAGCTGAGCCCCGCCAATTCGCTGATTTTCACTAAGTAATATGGTTGGAATCATGATTCGACTTCACGGGGAGCTAGGGGGAGCTTGGCTGCACTGAAAAGGACACGAGCTCCTTTGAGTGCCTCCAATGTGACCTTTAGGGGGAGCTATAAAAAAATTTGCCACTTGTGTTATAGCCTATATTTTCCTTTCCATACATTAAGGTTCCTGAAATATATCGCTCATTACATTCCATTTTCCAAACATCTGCCTCCGATTTACACAATTTTGTGTCTATTGTGCTATAAAATGTTATTGACAGTATTAGCTACCTGCAATAGTAATATTGTTTCTACCAACCAGGTACTCTGTGACTGTGACTCTTTATGCTCAGCTGGTTGGTAGAAACAAAATCCTGGCCTGGATCTGTAGCTTCAGGACCTGAAATGCCCAACATGGACAATTAAGGAATTCCACAAAAGAAATAATAATCAATTGTTTTGCTACTATCATATCCTACTTATTGTAGCACTATCAAGCACACATTTCCAGGTTTGGGGGAATTCAAAGGCTACCCCAGTCTAAGTATATAGAAATCAAGCATCAGAAAGTAGTGTGTGCATTTGTTACTACAAAACATTGTATCTAACTCGAATTTGTAATATAATACCCTTTACGGCAGCCCGTTGCTAAGTACGAGTTGCCCATAGGTTCTTAACCCAAGGAATGCCTGTATTATATTTTAATGCATGCACAATTTACATTCAAATATGTGTGTATTAGCTGCAAAGCATGCAAACCAGCTTAGAAATACAGAACCACAAGTCCGAATTTATTACTTTTTTGTGTGCGTTTCACAGTGGAAAGGTTGGAGCTTTGAAATGTTTAATTTACAATGAAGAATGCATTTCCCTCCATTACTTTCTCTCCTTGTCAGTGCTAGTTTGAGAATTCCTGCTCCAATGCACAAGCAGACACAAAGGAGAAGATGAAAAGGGAAGCTAGGGGTTTAAACTACCACTGGAAGCCCCAAGACAGCCATAGCAGAACAACATATTTTGAAGGTCTCTTTAATGCACTGTTTTATGAAGCATCTATTCCCAGGGAAAATAAAAGACATGGGATTTGCCAAAAAAAAAACAGGGATTTATCCAAAAAAAACTGACCCTTTGCGTGTTGTTATTTTAATTTAGATATCCTTTTAAACACAACCAATATTTTTTGCCTAATTTACTTCCCAAAATCCAAAAGGAAATTTAATTCTCCACTAACAAAACCCAAGAGGGAACGCTACATACAGAAGAATTCATCTGTTAAGAACCGGGACAGCTTTATGTTCATATTATGAACTGCAGTTTTACCTCTAGATCTTATCGAAGCATTTTTGCAAATTGCAAAAGAGATCCTGAAAAAGTCACCACACGATGATATAATTTAATTAAATCTGTGAGCACACAGGCTACATGTAGTGTGTTGTAAATAAGGAAACTACACCCTTGATTTTTCGCCTTGCCGTAAAACATCTTAATTGCCTTGTAACGGTATTTGTGAATCTAGCACATAAAAACATCATGACGACTTACTTCTTAATCTGTGTATAGTGGAATCTTCACACTACTACCTAGGCAATCGTGCACCACTTATACAGTGCAGCAGTAGATCTGAAGGAATTGTAGGGAAACAAGCAAAAGAGCCATCTAAAGTGGTCTACTGAGAAACCCGCTGTTAAAGACCTACAGCCCCCCTATTCAAAGGCATCTGGAAAAGGGACCCGCTAGAGTGAGGTTTAGTAGCGACAGCACCATTCTGTGGGGTGTTTCCCCTCAGTAGGGTCTAGCAATCTTGTTAGGATCCAAGAGACACAATCATTGAGCATAGGAAAATACCTCAAAGAAATGTGCGTCAGTTGCCTCAGTTGTTGGGAGAAATTCCCAAGGTCCAGCTGACCAATGTAGCACAGAAATGGTTTTAGAATGTAAAAGTGATTGCATATCACTACCATTTTGTTAGATACATAGTCAGTAAGTATGTCTGTTTCGAAAAAAGTGCCGTCCTGGCATGCATCTGTGATCCATTTGAAAATATTCCGTAGGCTTGAATACTTTTGCATGAGATTTTGGATTATTTCTGTTTATGGATTGAATGAGAAAAAATACATCTTTCTGGTTTATTACAAGGAAAACAAAATAAGTTGCAAAACTGTGAAAGTAGGCAACCACTTATGAGTTCAGATGTGAAATAACTATCCATCTATCTTCTTACCTTTTGCTGGGTCTGGAGCCTATCCCAGAAGCTACTGTACAGGCGCAAGGCAGGGAATAACCCAGGACGAAGGCGCCAGTGTAATTTTATAGTGTCCCTGTTATCACAGAATATACTATATTTAAGGCTATATAATAGACAAAAGTTCCAGATTTAAACATTTATAAAAGCGCAGACTGCGCCTACTTGTCCTTACCAATAGAATCGATTAGGAGCCACTCTCTCATGAACAAGTTGCCATCTTCTTCCAAACTCCACAGAACTGTAGAGCTGAAAAACAGAACATGACAAAATTCAAATTTTTTGTAAGACACTGATGGAATGCATGTATAGAGTAGGTGTAAATAAACAATGAGCTACGGCCACTTATCGCCTTCA
Source organism: Mormyrops attenuatus (assembly GCA_026777985.1). Classification (NCBI taxonomy): domain Eukaryota; kingdom Metazoa; phylum Chordata; class Actinopteri; order Osteoglossiformes; family Mormyridae; genus Mormyrops; species Mormyrops attenuatus. The sequence goes on from JAODKC010000045.1 coordinate 7,082,689, forward strand.
GAAGAGCATCAGTCCTTCTTAGAGTGCTATTATACAAGCCCTAGACTATCTACAATGGGATATTTGACCATTTCTGTATGGTGAACTTCCTGTTATTTCAGAGATGAAGGAGTGGAAATCTCACACCTTTGCACATCAGAAGTTCAATGATATTTATGTCTGATTAGTGGAGAAGTCACGTATGACGTGGAACTCATCCTGGCGTTCATGAAACAACTCTTATAATCTGTTAGCATTATCATCTTGGAAAATCATGAAGGAACAGTGTCAGGAACAGGGAGTGCACTCAGTGCTATAAAATACTCCTTGGCTGTTATACAACCATGCAGAGCAATCTTGGACCTAATTATTCCCATGAGATGGCTGCCCAAACCAGGAGACCCAGTGGGTTGAAGGCATCCTTCAGCTTCCTCCAAATATAAAACCATCTCGATGCAGAAAAACAAGCGAAAGATGACTCATCAGACGACATAACTCTTCCCATTGCTCAGGGACCCAGGGTTGGTGCTCCTTACACCAGGTTATGCATCTTTGTACATTGGCCTTGAATATCAGCACATTCTAAATGGCAGTGCTGACATAAATTCCACCTGTGTGAAGCTCCTGGTGTATATTTTGTTGACAGTGGGTTGCAGAGGGGCTGATTCTGAGCTGTCTGTGGATCCCTGTTGGTGATATTTCTCATGTGACCACAATATCCCTCTGCAGGTGACTTTGCCTGTGTTTCGTTGCTTTGAAAACTCAGATATAAAAGTGATGAGTGTCAGGCGTCTTTTATACCAGACATAAACTGCTAACTGACATTTAAACTAAAATGACTGATTTATAATTCCAATTTACTAACTTCAAAGTTAAGGTCCCTTTTTATGTTTTTTTTGTCAACCTCTTATACGTGACCTGTCATAAACAGTTATTATTTTAATACAGATTGGTAGTCTTCATATGTATGTACAATTCACACGAAACATAGACTGTATATTTAACATAGACCCATATTCTCTATTATTTATATTTACTATTTAAATACATAGATGCACATATTTTTTGATTAGTAAACAAACATTCAAACAAGAACACTAATATTAAATTAGAAATGGGAAAATTAAAGAATATACAAATATAAAAGTTGATGTTGCCATTATTGTAATGGTGCAATTACATTAGGGGAAAAAAGTATATCGTGAACTGGAAATTCTGAGGTAAAGACTGTGCTGTCATTTACGTGAGATTTTTGTAAATCTGCTCGTTAGCATTTGCCAACATTTGAAATGAAGCAGGGGCCAGGGGTGGACTAACTTCTCTGGAGGCCCCAGCCTGACATGGGTAGGGGGGGTCCTAAGTGGGCCATTCAAGCGGAAATGAAAAATGATGGAACGTCAATAATATGCTAATCAATGCATGGGGCGCCAGTGGTAAAACTTACTGATAAGGGAGGGGGCAGGAGTGCTGCCACTAAAATCCATCTATCAAGGGCGTCGCGCCGACATATTGATAGCCCAAATTTAAGACGCATATTACTGTAGAAAGATTACGATATTTTGACCAAAATAGTTGGCTGGCCATGGATATTTCATCTATGTATTTTCTTACTAAAAAGAAACTGGAGATTAGCAGGGAGTCGCCCAGAATGCAGGACCCAATGTCATTCACCGCTCCAAAATCCAACACTGGGCAGGGGGCAATATCGTAGCTCAGTGGGTGGCCCCCACCAGAAATTAGGGTTTAAATCCCATCCTAACTCTGTGTGTGTAGAGTTTGTATGCTCTCTCTCCCCGTACTCTGGTTCCCTCTTGTTCTCCAAAGACATGCATTTAGCTGGACTGGCATCTCTACCAAAGCATGTGCGTGTGTGTTATTCCCAATGGACCGGCTTCCCATCCCATTCCGTATGCCCTGTGCTGCCTCACCTAGGCTCCATGCCCATTTTGGCCCAGTAATGGGAACGTGGACAGGTTGGTTAAAATAAACAGACAATAGGAACAGATAGCAAATCTGTACCATGTATATTGGATCTTATTATTTTACACTATAACATATTAAATGCCTTGTTCTTTAGTTACAATTTACACATTTTTCATGCATTTTCAATAATGTCTCAAAATATACCCAAAATGTATAGCCAGAAATAAGGTAAAAGGTTGTTGTTTTAACTGCTAACACTGTTAAAAGATATTTCATCTAATGAGATTATAAGAATGAAAGCAAATAATTTTTATTTAAGTGTAATGTGTGTGTGTGTGTGTGTGTGTGTGTGTGTGTCTTCTTAATTTAAGAAGGAAAAAACATCAACTATTGTTTTTTTAAACTTAAATGACCCGTATGTTTATTCTACGGATTTGGCAGGAATTTTAATTAAACGTTTAACTCATTTTAATGAGTTAGACCTTTACATTATTTTTTTCATTTTAAATGTGGCTGACCAAGTATGAAGTGTAAACATTAGTTTATCATCAGTTTGATTGAACACTGTTTATTTACACTTCAATTATTTTTCTCTTCAAGGTGAAGTGAACACACTCTCAAAACTGAACATGCAACACAATGCACTGCACCCTCTGAACAAGACTGGAAGATTATTACAATTCAGATAATTTTTCAAATGCCGGGAACTGAATAAACCCATGTTAAAAGACATTAAAATGTTGTCAAGTATGATATTTGTGAATTAATCATCGTTTTTCACCTTAAGATAAAGTTTTATATTTGCTCTCTTTGGGTTCAGTCCAATTTGTAGCACAATTTACCATTGTGGTTTGAGGATATGTTATGAAAGACAACATGGTCCACAATCAGTAATGCCAGGCAAAAACTTAAGTGCTTATTCACGCAAGGCCATCAGAACATACAGGGCAATGATGTGAGCAGATGTTACTCTGTACACAGACAGCATCCTGCAACCACCATGTAATCTTAATATAATAGGCTACAAAAGATTTACCAGATCTGGTCTTAATGCTACTTCATAGTCTGACACTTGCAACTTGGAGTAAATATTAGCATAAACCAGGTCCAGTTTCATGGAAACAACATCAATTTCCATTCAACCATGACTATAGGATTATGATGGTGGAAAATAGAAATATTTATGGTTCATTCACTGTAGAAGTAATTACGGTTATGTATGAAATGTATATATAATTGTTTGACAATTCATCATTATCTAGCGTTTCCCTTTTTTAATACTAAAAAATGAAATGGTAAGTCATAAGGCTTCTTTTGATGGAAGGTAGATGCCATAAAGGCCAATGTTAACTGACCCCATGCAATGGAGTGTGCATCACTGGAGGCTTCTGTGAGATCATAAGATATTTATCTCCTCCCACAGTCTGCCTAAGAAGCTTCTGATAATATACTCATTCATTTGTGCATTCTGATTGGGCTGGAAAGCCTTTAGAAGGTAATTATGCAATTCCCTTTAGTCCATTATAATACAGTACACTTGATAGTGTTGTCTATCTGTCCAGATTCATTAACTGTTTACTTGTAAATGGATGGAGTTAGTATTCTTGGTAACCTTGCATTTATTATGTATACCTTAATTACGTACTTGCATAGTGCTTCCATTGCGCATAATGGTTTTTTGATTATTTTAAATTTTTACATTATAGCAAGATCTTTTACATGTTATCAACCAAAAGTATAATGTTAAAACAAGAAACCTTTCTCCTTATAATGGGATCTGTATTAAGAAATGGATCTCGTCATAATGAGATCATGTTCACGTTTTAACGTTACACTTTCCGTGTTAAAACATAAAAAGGCGCTCGTTATAAGAATTTTTTATATAACGAGAAACTGGGCAAATTTTTTAGATTACCTCAATATTAAAATCTTAGAATAATTGTGATATATTAAATAACAATTTAAATAAATGTTTTGAAAGTGTTTATAGCTAATGTAAGGTAGACTGATAAAAAGCGATGACATATGTAATTAGGATTTCATAATTATAGAAGACCTGGTGATTCTATGTAATGCTACATTAGCTTTGTTTTTCTAAAAACAAAGGGGCTTTGTGGAGGGAAGATTCTGACTGTATTGCTATTAACCATTTTTAGCTATGAGTGCAAATGACATGGCTTGAAGACAAGAAGCAGATAAAACACAGTGATGCAAGCACTTGAGGGGCCATGATGATGAGGCAATCTGCATATCAAACACTTGTGCATAGCATGATTTAGATTCTCTTACAAAAGGCCTATGAATCTAAGACTTCTAGTATATTGTGTACCAATACCTACATATAAATCTGAATACACAGAGAGGGAATACATCCAGTTTTAATGGGTATATTGAAATCTAAAACTACCAAGTACTAAATGCACTCAGGATTTCTTAGTTTTACAAACCACATTGTGCGCTCAGATCACAGAATACAGGTTCCCTTGTTGTTCCACATATAAATCAAGTGACAGTTGGCGGTAAAGCATTCTGCTACAGGGCCCCTATATTATGGAATGGTTTACCAGTCCATGTTCGTTATGCTGATTCGGTCTGAGTCTTTAAATCTCGAGCGAAAACCTATTACTTCAGTTTAGCTTATTACCCGCAAGCTACCACACGATAACTATGGCTTCTGCTGCTGTCATTCATGTCATATTTATCCACTATACTTGTCCATTTATGTGTCAAGGCATGTTCTGTCTATCCATGCTCTTTGCCTTCCCATAGGTCTGGGTGGTGCCCGGGGCGGGCCCCATCTGAGTTGGAGTCCTGGTGCAGTCCCATGGAGGTCTGACATCGCGAATGGGACCTGTGAACTGTATCGTTGTGGGTGCAGACTTCAGTGCCACTTTACACAGCCCAGCGTGGAGAGCAGACTTATTGATGGACTTTGTCTTGATCCGCAATCACAGCTTACACCTAGCTTTTAGCAAGCATGTCCACTCTATTCTGTTTTCAGTAATGTTAGTATGCCCAGGGGGTTGGGTAGCCAGTTGACCTTGGACCCCCAGAGGTTTTTTTGTCTCCTTACTTGAGCGTTTTTGGTTCCTCTCCTCCCTTGTCATCTGGTTTTCTTTATTTAATTTCTTTCCTTCCTTTTTTCCGTTCTGTATTACTCTCTTTATTGATTGTAATGTATCACAACACATCCATGTAAAGCGCCTTGGGACAACTCTGTTGTGAAAGGCGCTATATAATTATTTTTTATTGAATTTAGGAACGGTATTAATTATTCATCAGTTACAAAGTATTATCTAAGAATGGCTCTGTTGTAAGGAAAGCACTTGATTACTGGTAATGTACTTCGGCTTTTGGGATCCAGACAAATGTTGCGTTGCAACAAACGGGCATACTGCTCTTCCTAAATGCACAGTTCTTGGAGATTATGCAACTTCAGCAGTTGAGCAAACCCAGTTGCTATCAGACGTATTAGAATCTCGGCATGCAGTTGAAAAGGAAAACACCTACACTGCACACTGACAGCAAGTTAACGTGCCTCATTGCCTGAAAGGACTTGTGACACAGGCTATATGCTAGGTCACTACCCATTTCCCAGTCATAGTGTCTGAAAATGGAATCAACTGAATGCTGATTATCATATGCATCCTGATGGGGATGCTATGAATAAAGCATATCTTTCTCCATGGTAAATTCTGTATGCAGCAATTTTAACAGTCTGCACTCACAGATATATTGAGGAGGAATTCTGTAATAATATAGGTATTCTTTTGACATGGACATAATATTATTTAGGTATCAAAAGCAGTTTATATGCAGAATAACTCAAAATGCATCCTCTGTGGTCAGTGTTTGGTGTTCAAAAAATATGTCCCGAGCACTTATTTTCCCTGATTATTATACATAAGAGTAATTGAGTGATGTGCATTTCAATAAACTTTAACATAAACAAATGGTGTCTATGGTGAAAGAGGAATTGTTGTACAGTATGTGCTAGGCATAATTTAAGGGGGTTTGGGCAGGGTCTGGGGATGTTTTATATTATCCCATTGATTAAGTGTAGTTGTCTAAAGAACAGAATACACAACATGTAAAATGTGTTTTCTCTTTAACACTCTTATTTATTTTTGGTGCACCTTTATATGTTAAATATAAAGATGTAAATAAATACTGTGTAAAACACTGAGCCATACACTGGTAAATTTGAAGCATTATTCGTTTTTAGATTGAAATTAACTTTCATTTGTATTTAATTTCTATATTTGATTAAATTAATAGGCTTTTCACTATCTGCTATAATGTAATGTAATTTAATTACCATTCATACGATTTACTATAGAGTCAGTCACTTGCTATTAATTGAAACACCTGTCCCACATCATATCTGAAAGGAACAACCATTTGAAAAAAAAGATTAAGCCTAACCTAAACAATGATCCAATTAAGACCTGTATCATGGGGAAAACACAAAATAACCTTTCACATCCAGGCTGCAGGAAAAAGAAACACACACACACACACACACACACATAGGTTTGTGGGGACTCCCTATTCATTTCTATGGGGGGAAAACTCTAATCCCAACATGACAACCTTAACCCCTACCCAGCCCTAACCTTAACCATAAGTAACCAAACAAAATTCAAGACTTTTGGCATGTTTAGTTTTTTGATTGCATTTATAGATCTTTATGGGGACCTGAAAAATGGTCTTCACAACGTCAAAATAACAGGTTTTTATTTATTTTTATTCATTTGGTCCCCACAATGTACCTAATCCACACACGCATACACACAGTAGCAAGGATGTCTATAATAATACTTGCGGAAATGGCCCAGGACACAGCAGGCCTACATTGAAGTACTGTATATCACGATGACAGCAGATAATGGCAATAGTATCCACAAGTCTATGTGAAGCTGTTTGCTTTAACAGAGTTTAACCTCAAACTGTATAATATAAAGGACATACAGATATTCTATTTCAGTGAATATATGTGTCCAGTCCGCATAGTATCATAGTATAAGAATAAAAGGTAATGCTTTACATTAACTGCACCCTTATAATGCCTTTATAATGCATTCATAGAACATTCAGTGTACCTTCATAATGCATTTGTAAAACATTCATAAGCAACATGTAAGTATATCTTAACATGCTAACATACCTTAACAGCTTCAATATACATTAATAAACAGTAAGGATTTACATTAACTGCACCTTCATAATGCCTTTATAATGCATTTGTAGAACATTCGTTGCATCTCCATAATGCATTCATAGAATACTCATAAGCAGCATGAAAACATACCACAACATCCTAACATATCTTAACAGTTTTAATATACATTAATAACAAACATTATGATAATAACAAACTTTATAATCTTATAATGTTTGTCATTAATGTATATTGAATTTCTTGAGGTATGTTAGGATAAGGTATACTTACATGCTGCCTATGAATGTTCTATGAATGCATTATAAATGCATTATGAATGTGCACTGAATGCTCTATGAATGCAAAATGAATGCATTATGAGGGTGCCGTTAATGTAAAGTGTTACCAAATAAAATATGAAGTACGGGTTAATGGTGGGGAGGCATGGGGCATAGAGGTTAGTATTGTTGCCTCACACACCTCTGGGATCAGGGTCTGAGTCTCTGCCAGGGCTCCATGTGTGTGGAGTTTGCATGTTCTCCCCATGTCATTGTAGGGTTTCCTCTGAGTACTCCGGATTCCCCCCGCAGTCCAAAAACATGCTGAGGCTAATTGGAGTTGCCAAATTGCCCATTGGAGTGCATGTGCGACTGAATGGTGTGTGAGTGTGACCTGTGATGGGTTAGTGCCTCATCCTGGGTTGTACCCTGCCTTGCTCCCATAGCCTCCAGGACAGGCTCTGGACCCCCCATGACTCTGAATAGAAGAAGTGGTTATAGAAGATGGATGGATGGATTAATGGTGAGCATCTATCCTCTGAAATTCTGCACAAATTGAAAAGCTAAAAGGATCTTAGCCAAGGGCTCAGCACCAGGGATAAGTCATTTAAATGTGTGAATGATCCCTTGCCAATGGGATGGTCTAAAACTGTTATGGCTGGGAGAAGAGCCAATGGTGTGAAGGCATAAAGTGGGAATCAAAGCCAAGTATGTGTCTAGACGTCATCCCCCAAGGACTCTCCATTAGATCACAAAAGACAGCGTACTTTCTTCTCAGATGCAAGAAGGCTGACCAAAGCAAAGGCTTATTATTATCACTGTAATTTTTGCAAGTTGAAGATACCAGTTATAAGCTTTTGAATGTCCCATCTTGTCAGAAGATGTATGTGGTACAATAAACCGAAAAGGAACAATTGCGTAGTGCTGACATGCTTTGACTAACCAAAGAAAAACTGATTGCTTCTTTGAAAGACACAGTGTTAAAGGAATGGTACTTTAATTCTATTTCTGAGAGACATGGATAGAATAAAAGAGAACAAGACAACTAAGGAATGCAAGTACCACATGCACCCAGAATTTTAGTCTTCTAGGTTTCTGTATTGTATCAGAGGAGAAGGAGAAAGGCTTTGGACATATGGACAGTTTTTAATGGGTAACATTTCTATTCCAGTTTTCTGTATATGTTATGGCGATTATACCAATGATTTGAGGAAAAGCTACATTAGTAAATTATTGATGAATATCCTGTAAAAAAACTGCATGATATGCTGGGAAATTAATTTACCACTTGGTTTAAAGATAATATGTAATATTAATGTGCAACAACTTCGGATCATGAATCTTCGCATGACTGAAAAACACCCTGGAACTGAAAGCAGTAGTATCAAGATATCTGTTTATGGGCGGCAGTGGTTCAGAAAGTAACAATATGGAGGCGACCCTGAGTAGGACAAGTAATTTGAGTAGTGTTCCCCCAATTTTAGTCCTGGGGGGCCAGTTTGCAACACAGTCTGCAGAATTCCCTGCACAGACGCGCCTACTAAACCTGGTAATTAGTTGAGTAAGATGTGTTTGAGCAGGGAAATCTGCACACTGCGTTGGATGGATAGATGGGCTCATCCATCCATACAGCTGTCTATCGAGTTAAAGCAGATCTGTCAAATTATATATTCTCTTTGACAACCTTCTCTTCATTCTACATGCTTCCTACACAAGGTTCAAACAGTCGTTATTTTCATGAGGCCCCATGTCGCCTCTGACCTCTCTGTCACCCCTCAGATCTCTCAGTCTGTACAAAACACATCAATTTTCCTTTTCTAGGTGCCCAAGGTCTCCCTACATAAGCATTGCATATTAATTTTACATGTCTACTAGGGATGTGCATCTCCATCTCTGAGGTCAATGCGATACACATCTTGATGCATTGGCAATGATCAAATACATGAAAGATACATATGAAACAACTACTAATGCAATATGATATGATTTCCTCCTATTGCGAAACACTGCGAATCAATTCGATATGATACGATGCCTTGCTGGACACGCCTCCAACTTGTGTGAGACTTGGACGAGAGACTTGATGACAATTGGCCTCTGACTGCAGTGGAGAACGTTTGAGAAAGTTTAGAGAGGAGTAACCAATCTAAATATAAAATTATTGGCCACATTTCTAAATAATTAAGACATTGGCCCTAGTCTTGGGCAGCATAATGGAATTACGGTTTACCCCAGTATTTAGAAGTTCCAAAGGTATTATTTTTAATACCGTCAAATATAAAGATGCTCCTTTTTCTATTAAACTGATAAGGAGATGCTGTGGTGAGCTGATGTACTGTAGTACATAGCATGTGCCACCAGAGGTCAATCTACTGGTAAGAAAGGTGGCGACTGCATGTAGGAGTTTAGATACAACCCTTCTTATCAGGGCCCCCGCTAATAATTATATCATATAATATAATTATATTAATTAATAAATTGCATTTTAGAGATGCAAAGATGTTAGAAACCATGCACCCTGAGTTCATCCGAAATTGTATCGGCTTCACACTTTTTTAACCAGGGCAATACCATCGTGAATGTTAATGCTGATGCACTGACGTGAATCGGTGAATCTTATCATCCCTAATATCTATTTATTTCTTGAGAGAGATCTACAGATGGAAATAAATAAAAAACAAAAAACAGAAATTCTAGTTCTGATTTGTGGATCTGGTTTATGGACTTTGTAAGAAGCTTGAGAATTGCCACTCCTAGCAAATATCTCTGCCATCCACACAGCGAAAAAAAATCATATTCTGGCAGCATTCAAAACTTGAGGCTGATCCTCTAACGTGGATAAGCAGCTCTCAGTCTCCTCCACTCTTTGCAGCCTCCGCCGTGTATGACTTAGTCACATTTTTGAAGCCAAGGTCAGTACCATCTCATCAGCTTCCCAGCTGCCTGTTGTGACCTTTCGTTTCCACGTTAGAGAAATCAGACCCTTCTCTACAATGTCACAGCCATCTTAGTCGAGAACGATATCCTGCAATTAGAGATCTAAAGAACCACAACTTTCTATTTTCTACCCACACACACAGAGGATTGTGATTATATCTTTGTGGGGACTCTCCATTCATTTCTACAGGCAAAACCCTAATCCCAACATGACGACCTTAACCCCAACCCAGCCCTTAACCCCAACCTTAACCCCTACCCATTGTGGGGAACATTTGATCCCCAAAATGTAATATAAACATAATTCACAGACACACACACACACACAATGCAAAATGCATATCTTCCCACCATTTTTTGTTTATTTTTTTTTCTCTCCACCTCTAGGATGAAAAATATACTCTATATGACAGGGTTTAGTGAATTTATGGCAAGGAATTAAACAGCATACACAGCATGCCGTATAGGAAGTGTCAGCGTTATAACTTTGTGCTCGTTGCCAATTATGTATGTATTTGCCAGAAATGGCAATTAATCTTACTTAGTCAATTACATTCGCAAGATTTAATATCTAACAGAAAATATCTAATACATAAATTCAAGGGAACCCATAATAGGCATTTCATATTTTATATCCATAATTCTGTCTGAGGCGTAGTCAAAATGCTTCAAAAATCCATACTGAGGCAGTGTTTGGTGTAGTGGTGTGTGGACAGTATTCTATATGCTTGAAAATGCTGCTGTCTTTTGCCAGGAATTTGAAATGTAAGTTTCTCACATTTAGAGGCTAGACACAGACAATCTAGGCCTCAATATTCCTAAACTGATAGATGTCACATACCTTTTGATCATGGCTATATGCCAAAATCCAGTCCTCCTGCTCAGGGTGAAACAATAAACTCAAAATGTAGAAATTTAAGCGGTACTTCTGGTAAGTGGCTCCCTCATCAGTGCTGATCAGCAGACCGCTTTCAGTATCTGGGTCAGTCAGCAGCATAATCTGCAACAGGACAAGATATGTATCAGACGTTTACAATATAAAAACATTACACATAAATACCTCGGAAATAGCTATGTGCACGCACACATACACACAAATATATAAATATATAAAAGAAACTGAATTCTAGTGTATGCTGGATAACAGGGAAATTAAAGGTATGACCAGACAGAAGGTATAATCGTTAAAGGATGGTAGTTCAAATTTCACATTCGGCAAATAGAAAAAACAAACGCAAAGCATAATCTCAAACAGATTTTACATTCACAGATTTCAGTTGAATTCAGTTGTGTGATATAAACGATGCATTTGAACATTCCTTGGGATTTTTAGTTATATTGTGATTTATATAAATATGAATATGAATATATTTTAGTGTCACTGTAACAATCCATTGTAAGTTATTGTACACTTTCCACTCTGTCAACAACACAGAAATTTTGATGCTTTTTCTCAATCATATTCCCACTCTTCAGTCAAGCCTACAAATCCATAATTTCCCAAGAGCTCTTCTTTTCCCCAGAGGCTTAACTTTTTCCTGATTGTGCCATATCAGGAAAATATAATCAACCAAAACATAATTGAATCAGTGGACTTGAACATCTGCAACACCTTATCATTTCAGGTGTTTGAAATTATTCTTGACACAGCCTGGCGACAACTTGACAAGGCACATATGCAGGTACATTGCAGTTCATTTCTGTCAAATGTTAAAGGCAAAGAGACACAGGATCCTGCTAGATCTCCAGATTGAAATAGTCATAAATGAATATTTGTAATTATAAACATTGGAGAATTTTATTTTAAAAAATGTCCCCTCCCCAACATTCTGCATTGTTACTTATAAGTAACAATTCTTCAATTTAAATGATTCATTCCTGTAGAGATAACTAATCTCATGGCGTGGTTTCCAAATACTGTAAGATAAAAACAGCAATAGATGCATAAAAACCAAATAAGTTTATATAATGTTAGATTTTTCTTTTTTATTTCTTAAATGTTTTTTCATAAATAGTATAGTTAGTGTAGAGTGCAAAAAAATGAATTGGGCCATGAAAACTTTTTGGGGAAAAAAATCTTGAACTGTTCTATGGTGCATTGTTAAAAAAAAATCAGAGACATCGTGTTTGTCATTTAAAAATCACCTTGTCAATGGTGACACAGAAAAATCTTTATAGAGAGCTTGTCGATGCCTAATATGATATATTTGTGTTGCAAAGTAGGATAATTTCAAATATCAATTCCATTGATGCACCTAAATGCCCCCTAGTGGCTACTGATGCCTGGCCTGCCTTGTAAAAAATCACAATTGCAGCGCAATACCAACCGTATCAAATTTAATTTTCCTCGTTCTCCTAAAGATCTTTAGATGGAATAGAGCTCAGGAACAGAATCACCCTTTGAACATTATTACAGAAATGGTCACCAGACATTATTCTGGCGTTGTCAGCATCACAACACTAAATCATATAATGAGGTTGTACATACCCTTATCTTAAGTCGCTCCATTAACCTCACTATAATTTTAACAGAAAAAAACTATGTCATGTTCGCTTGGGTTAATTCCTAGTCCTATTTTTTGAGAAATTATATTATCCTTTTGAGGAATATACTTTTTAAAGTATAAGAGCTTGGTTTAATATGATGGAGACCTCTTACCTAAACAATTACCCAGTATTATTTGTTTAAAGGTTATTACATTTGATAATTCATTGTATGCTTTCAGTTATTGTGGTTGTCATTGCAATGAACTGGTGTTTCATCCAGGGTGTACCCCTGCCTTGCGCCTTATGCTCTCTCAGAGGTACCAGCCACCCTGCAACCCAGTACTGGATAAGAGGCTGGAATATCGATGGCTGGATGGATTGATAAGGCATATATCCTTCTCATATTGGCCCCAAACTTTTTTAATGAGTTCTATTTTGAAATGAAAATCACAGATGGAGATTTCAGGTCTAGGGAGCAAAAATGCAGACCAAGATTTTGATTCAACCAACCAGTTGAGCATAAAGAGTCACAGTCACAGAGTACTCAACTGGTTGGTTGAAACAAAATCTTGGACTGGATTTGTACTCCCTGGACCTGAAATCTCCACCTCTGTTGAAAATACTGTTGAGTATGTATGTGCCTGTGTGTATTTTATAAACCTGTCCTTATTCTCTTATCTCGCTTCCAAAAAGCAGGTGTCAGCAAAGTAAAATATTAGTAACACTGAATAACAAATCCTTGTTGTATAGGCACTCAAGTTCTGTATCCTATGAATTTCAATTTCATGAAGTCATTTTCAGAAAAATAGGGGACTCAGTGGCACAACAGGCAGCTTTTCCATTGTAGACGAGAGCCCTGGTGGGGGTACAGTGGGCTATTTATTTAATATTTATTATTAGATGAAAATCAATACATCACAGTAAAGGATAAATGGGTATAGGAACTTTCCATAATCCTTTCTGTGGGATTGTGGATTTGGTAAGTCTCAGTCTGACCTTCATTCATGAAAAGTAAAGAAGGATGGGAACAGGAAGGTTTCAATGATCAAAAATGACATGTCCTCTGCTATTCAAGAACCACTCCTGCTGAAAGAATACCACCACAGAATTACATTAGTGAGAGTTTTATGCTATAATCAAGATAAAGAATCTATTTTGCATTCTGCAATGACACGGATTTCCATACTTATCGTAAATATAATTAGCACAGGCTTTAGCTGCAAACAGGCTCCAACATGATTGTCTTCTCAGTTGTAGTTTAAACTAATTTATATGCATTGAGAATTAGATACCAGATATGACAGGCAGTCAGAATAAGCTCACCCTGCTAGTTCAATACCATGTACAAATTAGATACAATTATATGCCAGAATCAAGCAGCGGGGTCATGTCGTTTAATATAACATGGAGGAAAATCCTCACCTTCAGCTGTGTTCTATATTTTAATCACCGGGTGCAGTGATATTACTGCAGTTTTTGTGTGATGTGGTTTAAAATGAATTGTTCTAACATTTAAAGAATTTTGAACATTTGTATACTCTGGGAGAAATGACCTTGGCTGACAATAAGGCATGATATAATAGTTTGCTATGTACTGCATATGAACATTAAATAATTGAGTCACTGTAGTTTGATTCATTTCAAGCAAAGGGATAAGGTAAATTAATGAAATAATTATTAGTAAACCTGTTCAATGTGGCTGGGTTAATCGGGCAAGGCCTCATTACTTTCACAAATTTAATTATGGTAATTATACTTTTGCTAATTAAAGTCCACAAAACAGCCAATAGTATATTACTAGAATTCAGCACATATTGTTAGGGATTATGTTAGGGATATAGATTTATATTGAGCTGGGGTAAGAGGACCACACAAACATATTTTTAAACTTTAAATTGTTATGAACTAATTTAAATACCCCGTTGAAAATGATATTTTTGTGAATCAACTGTTGGCTCGATTTACTCTTAGTTCTTTTCTTTGTACACCCCCAATGCTGTTCAGATTTTGATTGGAGTGATATTACTCATTATGCTGAAAAAAGAAATACTCATCTGTGATTGGAGGAGGGTTATACATAAGAAGTATATTACGCATGAGTTTTCCACCCCTTTTCTTGTCACTGTACAGATTCTATGCTTCATGAAGTTGCATGACACTATATGAAGCAGGTCAACTCTGCTTTAACTGCCTGAACCCACCCGCCCCCCCAAAAAAAACTCGAACAAAGAATAAATGTAGCTCATTATCTCGACCAAAACACCAAACACCTTGTCGAAGGTATTCAACAAATTTCCATGTTACACCGTGCCATTTATATAATGTTTGATGTTCAATCTCACGTATAAATTTAATTTCAATTCAGATGCACTACGACATGAATTGCATTTTATTAATATGAAGTGCACAACAAAAGGGCACACATTTATGGAGAGATTTGAAGGGTAATAGGAACATGGTAATTATAATTTTCCATCTGCAAATAAACAATTTCCAAGTGGAGTAGGACACAGCATTCACACATGATTTGGAGTTAATTTTCTATATAGGGATTTGTTCTCCACTAAAACTGGAACAGATGACATACTCTATAGTCAACTTCATAATCAGGTGAAATTACAATAGCACTGTCTACATGTTTGTTGCTCCCCCCAGCTCCCACTGTGGACAGCTCCCACTCGCAGCTCTGGCATCGTGGAGCCGCCAGACAGCATGGAAATAATACGGTAGCACCCAAAGCCGACTGGCTCGCATCTCCTCGTCGAGCGGGCTGCTGCAGTCCAGCAGCTTAAACAGGTAGCCAGTCAGGCAAAGGGGAGCAGGACCTGGACTCAACCTTTCATTCGCTGCAGATATCAGCTCGCTCGACAGCTGGACGTAGAAAAGCCTGATCAACAGAACAGCCTCAGTTTAGAAAGACACCAGGGAAATTCTTTTGGCCTATGTGCCAAGATTTCATTGTTACAGTTTTAAGCCTTTGTTGGATTTTCTTTTTATTTAAACGAGGTCTTGGCTATGGCTGTGGCTTCTGGACATCCTCTGTCCTGCCTTGTCCTTGCTGACCCACACCACTACCTACAATAAAACAATAACTACCTTTCCATTCGGTATTTTTTAGCAATTAAACTTTACCCACGTAAATGAATTAAATAAATCCCAAATGTGCCAGTATGGGAGGGATTAAAGTACATTGGCTGCTAAACTGCCAAAAGCCATTGTTTACGGAGAATTTTGTTTTAGCCACTAAAAATATTATTGTGGCGTTTTAAAAATAAACATTTAAGTCAAACCATTATATACGTTTAGCCTGACATACAGATTGAACAGAATTTGCTCATCCTCGCTATGCATAATTATAAATTTGCAGTGTTAGCACTGACAGGCAGTGGGTAGCATTTTTAAGACTACAGCGACAGATTGTAGCAAAACACATAATGGTATCCACACCAGGTAGCAGGTTGTATGGCTATTAATCACAGGAACTCAAGCTGATAGATAGATTATATCCAAAATCATGTCAAAAGATAATTCTTCTTTAAGACAGATATTTTAAACTTCCAGCTGCCTGTGTTTTTCGGCACTTATGTAAGGCAGAAATAGACATACACAGGCAAAACACTATTCAGTATGATTTAATTACTGTTTAATTAGCAGTTAGAGCCTGATTGCTGTATATACAGTCATAGCCAGCTTAATCATCTCTATGACACTTAAATAGTATTTTAATGCTGTAACTCCTCTTATAAGGACCCTTGGATAAAGATTACCTCTTCATTTGAATCAATTGTTGTTTCCTGTTTTCAAATTTAGGCTACACAACACTGAGTGACCGAATAATGTGTGTAATCATGTAAAATACATTCACAAGAAAATCTAAGCCATTGAAAACACATAGTTGGATAGATTTCTCCTTGGGTCACGGCACTACTTACAGTAAGATGCCCTCATTAGCATAATTAGTCAACATTTTATTATTTTTCCTCTTAATCCTTATCAAAACACAATGGTTCACAAGAATTAAGATTCCCCTAGTGGCACAGCTAGATATCACAAGATATCGGCCAGATCTGACCATATTCAATTACTAAATAGTAGATCAATATGTTGTTGTGCTCTTTAAAACGAGCAAAGCCAAAAAAATGTTTTTACTTCTAAGACTACTTTAGAACACTAGAACAAATTGCAAACCGAAATTACACTGTCTGTCCCGATTCATAAGCCTCAATGTGTTGAGGATGCAACTGGTATAGTACAAAAGAATTACGAAAACAGATGTTGAAGCTTTTGAACACACACACAAAAAAAAAAAACTGATCTTGAAATTTTGAACACAACCACAATGCTGTCTGGAGGTATTTTCTAAGAAGACTGTTATGAAATTCTTACTGACAATATGCACATTGACGGGTTTAATTCTCCAACAACCTTGCGCTGAATTTACCCATTATTGTGTATTAACCAAAGGACCATAGTTACAAAGCTTCATATATGCCTTAATGTTGCAGCTAAAAAACTGCATGTGTTAACAGCAAAAGTATTACATGTTCTAATAAGTATTTTAAATTCTTTATATTCATGAGAGGAAGATAGACTGCGACCCAGATCATACCTGAAGTCCCCACTGTTCCTGTTTCATCCCCTTTTGTGGGTCTTAAATAAGAAGCACAGCCGCAATTGTAATTTGACCATTACTCTTCAAGCCATGTATCTTTGTATCATTATGTCAGCATGAAGAATGTTGTAGATTTAAATTATATACCTTGCATGGAAGTACAATCCACACTTAATTTGAAGCTTTGGGTTAAAGGTCATTTTAACAGGGACAAAACTGGATGTTAAAAGCCCCCGTGAAAGGAAAGTAAATGTCACCGATTGACTTGGGATGCCTGATCAAATGTCTCATCTAAGAATAAAAAAGCCGCAGCAGAAAAGTTATGAAGCTGTGATTCGGTGAATGTGGGGCAAGTGATATACAAATGTCACGAGGCTGAAAGTATTTACTTGTTCTCAAGATAGATAGATAGATAGATAGATAGATAGATAGATAGATAGATACTTTGGGTTGAGTATTTTTGGGGATTTAGGTTTCCACCCATTTAAGGGGATCCAGGGCCTATATTGGCTGGTATTGATTACCGGTAATTGCTACTAAATGCAATAAATAACTATTGCAATTTTTAACTTCTATCCCTAGTGTACTATTTTTGTTATTGACATATCTTGTTATGTATACCTTTATATTATGCCTAAAGGCTGACACATTTCCCTTTTTATTGCAGTTTGTTCATTTCATTGCATTACTTCCCCATGTCCCTTATGTGCAGCACATCTCGCATGGAAAATGTACTGCTCTTATGCTTGGCAACATTTCTGAGAGACGTTTTCACGACTGCTAGTTACCAGGGAGCTATAAAAAGCATGCCTGCTGAAATGTGGGTACGGTTTCCTCTCAAGGCTGATTTAGATTGCCATTGTGACACATGGTCAGGGGAACATCCACAGATCTGTCAGAAACAGAACCAAACTGAAATGAAAAAAGTTAAAGTCAAAGACAGCAGTATTTTCAGTACTTGTGTATGGGGTATTCCACCCAGAAATGCTGTAGAATTTGTTTACTTCGTAAAATCATAAGTCTACTGCATAACGGGTACTTTCAAAAGAAAAAAAAAATACATAGTATGAAAACAATTTATCAGTACTGTTTACATGACATATATTATATTTGATCATTTGTTCATCTCTGTGATTGAGTTTTTTCTCTCTAAAACACCAGTAGCATTGTAATGCTATTCTCTTCTTGCAAGAGAACAGAATAGACTTGCTGCTTCAAAATATATGAATCCTAACTATTTGTCATAACTAAGGAAAGGTATTATTTTGGTAACACGTTACTTGAAGTTATAATCTACAATGAAATTATAGACACCTTCATAATGCATTACAAAACATCCATAATCCATGCATTAAGAATTAACAAAGCATTACAGCATAATCTTTAGACATAAGGCATTATAGTGTTGATTATAATACTTCATAAGCTTCAGTGAAGCTCTTCTATAATGCATTACAATGCTCCTTAATTCTTATACAGACCATTATAATGCGCTATGGATACTTTCAATACTTTCACTATCCATTGACAGGCATGCCCATGTTGCACATGACAGTTGTATGCTTGCTGGTGACTTCTTTGTTTGGTATATGCTCATATCATTTGTCTGGCACAGGTTCCGAAATGTATTCGCACATTGTCCAGTGCATATAGCTGGCCACCATGTTGTGTCTGTGTGAATAATCCAAAACAACTGACTCGCATGTTCTTCCACCTTATTGCACGTCTTGCATGTTCTTGTGGTAGGATCTGGTGTTTTGCGCAACTAGTCTCGGGCTGTGATCAGGCTCGCTGTGTCTCCTTTGAGACTGGAATGATGTAGCTAAGGATGCTGTCTTGTTGACTGCTGGGCTTTCTCGGTCTTGGTAGAACTGTCCATGCAACAGCTTGGTCTACAGCAGTTCTGTTTTTTTCACTCTATGCTGGACTTTAGCGGAATTCATCGGCATTGTGAGCAAGTGCGTTCTGTTTCGTCTTGATCATTCACTTCAATTTGCTTATGTCATGCTCCTTCACTAGCCTAAGTTGTCAGCATAGGTATAGGTAACTGTACTCAAGCCTGTGGATGTAAGGTTTCAGGTGAAGGATATCTCTGATTGTGATCTTGTGTGACTTCCAAACCATCTTTTCAATGTATGTCCTTAACGAATCCACTACTCGATTCAGTTTAGTGCAATTTTATTTGTATAGTGCATTTTCATAAGGCTACATTATCTCAAAGGTTGTTACATTGTTCCTGCCTAATGCCCCGAAAAAGCAAGCCAGAGGTGACAGTGGCAAGGAGAAACTCCCTAACAGGAATGTTTTACTAAGCGTAGCTTTACATCGTTATGATACCAGCTGTTGCAAGATGAAAAGGAAAAAGACATAATTAATAAACATGTTGGTGTTATTGGGGGAGGGGAGCGATGTTGCTGAAGAGGTCCGGGTGATACTTTCTGCTGTAGCACTTAATTAAAACCATGGTAATCATTTACAGCATGGTTAGAAACATGGCACCTGCAGAGAGGAGCTGCACAACACGATCAGGATGCCTGTGGTGGAACTGGGTATTTGGGATGCGGGTAAATCACAAAGCTAAGACAGTAATGTTATTATGTCTGGTGTAGGGGTTCCATCTGGAGAGCAAAGCAATACAGTGTATTGGAAAGAAGGCAAGTTTGTACAAGATTGGGTCACGAGACACAATAAGTCTGTCATAAAAAAAGTAACAGAGCATGGAGAATGACTGTAGTCAGAATTCAAGGCTGCTACATATAATCGTGATCACTAGTTATGTACTCATATCTGAGAGCCTGAAGAGGATAGATTATTATTGTATTTTTAAGGGATATACATCTGAGATGGAGCATTGAATAATACAACCTCAGATGCATATTGTGCTTCTCAGGGCTTGTGTAAAGCATCCCTTAGAACAGTGGAGAAACTACAATGTCCTCATAATGTCAACGACAAACAATCCACAGAGTATCTGTTTTCCAGGGGAAAAAAACATCTATCTGCTTTGAAGTTTTCTTTATTTTCCCTGCAAAAAATTCCCACCCCAAAAAAGAATCTACTGCCTAGGTTTTGCCTAAAGAGAAGTAAGATATAGGCCTACACCATGTTTATAAATGTTACGGAATCATTTCTGTTTCAGCTACAGAAACAAATCAAGTTGTTTCTCAGTGTGTTGACAACATTACATTTAAGCTTCTAGAAAAAGCAGCAGTGCGAACACAGTTACAAGTGCTCATTATTTCCAGTATCATGCAAACCGCTCCAAAACAATGCTACTCTTACTGTATGTATGACAGAGAGAAAGGAAATTCCAATATGAGTCAATGAGACTATAGAGAAATTAGGATAAAAACAATATGGACTATTTCTTACATTTTAGACTATACATTGATTAAAATTGTCGACATTTTATGTAACATTGTTTGTATGTCATAATTCATAGTAGTCAAATCCTGATCTAATTAAAATCTAGCTTAATATTATTTCCATGCACTGAATTTCCAAAATAATTACACCCTTGCACAACTCACATTACAACTTCAGGCAGTTGAGTGGAATATGAAATTTGACCTAGTTGAAATCTCAGTAGTTTTTCAAAACCTTTCATTGTTCCTGTCTCAGAAGTTTTTGACACGCACGTAAAAATGTCATTTATGTTGATCATGTGGTATATAGTAGCATATATTTAACATAGAGACAGTAGAGTGCAATTTATTCTTGAAGGAGATTAATAATTCGATTTTTTTCCGATCAAACTTCCTTGCCATTCAACTGTTTTTTTTAAAGAATAGATTATAAATGCTGTGTAATACTTGGTCAACATTCTTTCCTTAAATACAATAACATGCATCTTACCTTTCTCTTGTTATTCGGACTGACGTACAAGTAGCTCAGAATGGCTTTTGGCCCAACTTTGTCATTGAGTTTCTCATAAGTTGTTCCATAGTCTGTGGACCTGCAAATTAATGGGAATCCCATGAACATTTTAAAATAACCTTTTTTTAAAAAGAAACAATAGAAGTAAATAGGCCAGAAAATAGCATTCATATTTTGAAGAAATTGATCTGCATTTTCTTGCGATGTTTTACAATGTCATCTGAGACATGTAAAACGGCTACCAAAAAGAAAGCATTTAACTGCTCAATACTCAAACACCTGAATAAATTCAAGTACATGTTATATTATTTATTAATACTAAGACATATCTAAAGACTTTATGCTCAAAATTTCATCTATAACTACATAACTACTATCCAAGTCCTTCTTATTAAGAAAAGCTATAATACATAAACCGCTGATTCAATTACACACTTTACTGATAACTCCATATTTCAGTAATATAAACTATATTACAGTTATAACATTGGTGAAAATGGATTGCATTAACACATGGACCGTGGCATATGATATCATCTTGCTATTGATCAATGCTCTTGTAACCTACAGGTCAGTAAAAGACTTTATGGTGTACTTTTGGCATTCCGTTTGACTCTCTACGTGATCACAAAGAAACTCCCTAGCCTGAGACAAGACGCTAAGCCCAAGAAAATCAGGAACGCTTTTACGATTTAATTAGAAGATAAATAGCAGATTATGAGAGAATATTTCAGTCTTATAGAGCTTTTCCAGATTCCATCTCTGTGCCTACCTGGGCTAGTTATGCGGATAACTGTTAAGAATACAATAAACTACACTCACATGTAAACACAATAAGACCTGTATTTCTGATTAAGCTAAATACTGTATTACCTTTTTCATGCTTATGATGATTCAGCAATTGCTACACATACAGTAGCAGTCAAAAGTTTGGACATACCTGCCCATAGAAAGGTTTATTTGTACTATTTTCTACATTTTAAAATGATTATAAAGACATCAAAACTATAATGTAACATATATGGATTATGCATTGACCAAAAAGGTGTTAAACAAAAAATATTTGCTGGGGCGGCAGCTCTACGGGTTGGGACTCAGAAGGTCGCAGGTTCAAATCCTATGGTGGGCAGAGTGATCCCACCATTGGGCCCTTGAGCAAGGCCCTTAACCCCAAGGGCTCCAAGGGACTGGCTGACCCTACAGTCTCCATGAGGTGGCCTCCTGCGATTCTTTTCCAGTTGTACTGAAGGAGGTCCCACATAAATGCTGAGCTCTCATTGGCTGCTTTTCCCTCACTCGCTGGTTTTCATTATAATATCTAAAATTGTATGAAATTATTTAAACCAAAATGCTTATTTGCGATTAAATTACAGATTATATAATACAAGCTGAAAGATTTCTTGTTAAGACAAACAAAAATCTAATTAACTGTACAATAAATTAGCTATAATAAATTAACTAAATCATCTGTGTCATTAGTGTATATATACATATACATAAATGCATACATAAATAAAGAGGACTTCACAATAGTAGAACCCTATTTAATATTAGTACTCATAAGCCTTGATTTCTTAATCCAAATGATATACCTTTTTTTGAAGTTTAATTTGGCAAACTAAACACTGATAAACGAAACATGGCATGAATGTGCACCTGTAGAAGTATTTTTACTTCAAAATAAGATAAGTGTAATGAAAAAATGACCATGGTGCAGTAATCATTTAGTCATTAAAGAGGCATCCGCTTATGAAGGCATTTCAGCATTACTTGACTTAGAAAAATGAGAACACCCATTATTGTGATAAACAAATTAAAGTAATACAGTTTCTGTTTTGAAAACAAATTATAATTTCTTACTGTATGCTTACACTTGAAAATGAATAATAGTGTAGTTGTGGATTAGCAGTGTTGAACTTACTTCACTAGCTGAGCAAACAGTGGTAGCTTACCGCTATATGTGTATGCCACTGTTTGCTGAGGACACACTCATTACAGTGAATGTTATTTCATGCAATTTAACATTACCCACACACATTTATTCTTCTCATTATTACTATTATTAGTTATTTTTCAGTGTAAAGGTTCAAGTATTGGTATGTGAGTGTGCCCCGCGATGGGTTGGCACCCTGTCCTGGGCTGTTCCCTGCCTTGTGCCCTGCAATGGGTTGGCACCCCATCCTGGGCTGTTCCCTGCCGTGTGCCACGCGATGGGTTGGCGCCCCATCCTGGGTTGTTCCCTGCCTTGTGTCCTGCGATGGGTTGGTGCCCCATCTTGGGTTGTTCCCTGCCTTGTGCCCCGCGATGGGTTGGCGCCCCTTCCTGGGTTGTTCCCTGCCTTGTGTCCCGCGATGGGTTGGCGCCCCTTCCTGGGTTGTTCCCTGCCTTGTGCCCCGCGGTGGGTTGGCGCCCCTTCCTGGGTTGTTCCCTGCCTTGTGCCCACAACCAGGCTCCAGACCCCCATGACCCTTAATATGACAAGCCGTTACAGAAAATTGATGGACTGATTGGTTAAAGTATCACATATCTTTTCGTCGTATGATTTGTACTATTTTCTTCTTTTCCCAATGAATCCCGATACTACCATGTGTTGCAATTAAAAATCTGATCTTCTTTTTCTCACAATTATCTATGGCAAAGTACAGTAAGTGTCAGATATGCATAAACATCACGTTCTCAAATTATTTTCTTGTTACATGTTACTTAAGATACTTTAAGTCCAACCCCAGACTTTCTTTCCAGCCTTATTTTATCCTTATATTGTTAATTATTTGCACTGCAGTGAACTCCACTGACATCTTAGTTAACATGCAATTTATTTTACTTTCTGGACTTTGGATTAATACTTAACATGTGCATAGCAGACATTCAGCATAATCATTTTCCATACATGTTTGACATTACATCTGTCTTTATTTGCAAATCATTTGCACACATGAAAGGGTCCGCATGTGGGCATGGTGGATCGGAATGCAGAACTGTTGTGTCACACCTCCAGCAGTGCGTAACTCAGAACCTACACCTGCATGACACTCTCTCATTGTGTTGTGTGAGATTCCACCAGAATCATGCAGTTAAACAAACTGGTGATCCTAGTATGGTGTCTCTAGTGTGCGTCTCCGCCCAGCAATGGGCTAGCATCCTAACCGGGGTGTCCACCTGCCATGTAGCCCATGCTGCCTGGGATAGGCTCCCGGTTCCTGGCTCCCCATGACATTGGACTGGATCGGTAGTTGAAAAATAAATAGATAAATGGATTTTTATTTTCATGTTGGGGGTGATGTCTTGGGAGGGAGAGATAGGTCAAAGATTTGTCCATATTGATTAGTTATACTTGACCCTTGATATGATTTCCATTTTTGTCTTGTTGCCCCCCCCCCCCCAATACACCTGCTCTTTCAGCACAATTCCTGTGCCAGGTGGTTCTGTTCCTGCTCTCAACTGAAGATGCACCCACAGTGTACTGTAGGTGGCAACCGCAACTTAAAATAAGTTTAAAGTTTTCTGGTTTTCGGGTCCTTTTTGCTGCATGTACCTCTTGGGCTTCTCTAGTCACTTTCACTGCATCCCTCACAGCCATCCTAATCATCCCTTGATTGAATTATCATAAGCAATTGTTACATCATTTTCAGTGTCATGATTTGAATCAATACTAATTTTATCCAATAAATGCAACTATTACAGGCATGGTGAAACATGAACTGATTGTGAAGTCAGGATCTCATGAAATGAAGAAGTCTTGATTTCAAGAAAGTTTGCAATGATATCTTGATGTTTAGTCAATC
>JAODKC010000045.1:7107826-7154550 GCA_026777985.1 Mormyrops attenuatus
AAACTCTCTCTTAAACATACAAGTATCTACCAGAGAGCACTACATTTGCCATGCCTATTTATGTTTTTAGTGTGAGGTATGAAGAGAAATAATGATTTCGAAGCCACACATTTCTGATGATTAATGTACAGTCACTTAAATGCCAAAAATCCATTAAATCAGTTTCTGGTCTTATGAGTGGATTCAATTTTCTTCTGCCATCACAAAATGCCATGAGAATACCATAAGAAGCCATAAGTGTGTTACAAAATGGATGCTGAAAATAACCTTGGAGAGAACTGCTCAATAATGTCCTCTACCTATTATTCTCAATTAGCAGTCACCGCAGTGAGAAATGCATGACTCTGTTCAACAATACATTCAGAGATTTCCTCACCATTTATAATCTGTCTTCAGGTTACATGCATGTCTGAGTGAAGGATTATCTTGCGAGGTGAGATGATGCGCATACATCAACTTTCCTTATTACTTGGCTTAAACATATAATTCAATACACAAGATACTGGAGGTGGGAGAGTGACTGTCTTAAACGATACTATATAAACTGATTCTCAACAAGCAAAAAAATATTTAAGATTAAGCACAGTAATAACACAGCAGCTTTTTCTGCCTGAAAATAACTAATTTTATTTCTAAATTGGCCTCATATACTATGTGTGAAAAGAAAAATGGAGACCATTCAAGCACTTCGATTTTGAGCACTATGTTATTTAAATTCATTGTGGAAATATAAACGTTTTGTGCATAAACAGGATGTTTCGGCACATTTTATATAAATGAGTCATATCTGGATTGTCATCTTATATCATTCCTTTCAGAACATGTCCAGCAATCCATTGTTTACAGTAAAAGCGAGCACCATTAATCCCATTTAAACCACAGCATTTACATTTTGTATAGTGGTTGGCAAAGCTGTGGCTGGCATTATAAAGAATAAGCATTATCGAAGACCAGGTTCCTAGCACAAACTAAAGAAATTACATTGTAAGATAATGCAGCAGAGTAATGTAATTCTCAAGCCCAGTATCTTACCCCCTCTCTCTATAAGATTTGATGCAATGTAAAAAATTGCACAGACTCTAAAAGAACCTTATCCAAAACAAGGAGAGGTTAGCGCTGGTTCAGAAGTCTGTCAAGAGCAGCGGTCACCCTTGTGAATAACCCCCAAATTGGATTAAGGCAGGGTACGAAAATTGCCACTTTTTACGTATTACTGCTGAATTGATGAAGTTTGCCCACTGGTAAAAGACATTCCATGCTTGCACCTGAAAGTTACTCAGCTAGTCCAGTTTATTAAGGTCCAACACTGGATCCACACACTTGATTTCTGGGTCTAATCAATTAGGGACTAAAATGGTCACAACATGATTTACCCAGCAGTCGCAATCAGGGGATGCATGGTCTGAGCTGGAAGTACACTTGACATTAGGATTACAGCCTATGCCTTCTATCCATTGCACGAGTTGTTACCGAAGCAGTGTGTCCCACACTGATATCAGTCATGATCTGGTTAGATTTTACACAAGCTTTAGGGACTCAAGGCCATTACCTAGAAGACAAGCACCAGCAAGCCTTCCTGAGGTGCGTGACATGGCACCTGACAGCCTGAATGGTCATGATGGAACCCTACACATGTGACTCGTCTGTTCTCTTTGACATGACACAAGAAGGTGAATTTTAAAGACGCCATCATCATTTCTGTTCTACCACGTTATTATTCTTAGTTGTGGTAGCAGTGGAATAACATTCTTGGAACGTCAGGAAAACTGGACCCTTAGAACGTTTCCATACCTTAATCGTAACGTTTGGTAAACATTGGAATGAACATTTTTTATGGCTAGTTGACACATTTTTTTTTCCATCCAGAATTTCTTTAGAACAACATAACTTGGAACAGATTCTTCTAAATGCCTTTATAAATGCCTTTCACTTATTATAAGTGAATTTTAAGCATGAAAATAACCTTTTTCTTACCTCCACAGGGAACTCTCTGTGACACTGCCCAAGTTGAAGTCGAACAGCTTGGTTAGCATAAGAATGACCTGGGGAAAGAAGAAGAAGTGGTCAAGATTTATTATGACCTATACTTAATGGAACTGCAGTGCATGATTATTAGTGAATTGTATGGTTTTTCACTTCTACTAAATATTCATCATTTTTCCCTCATGAAAAAAAATACAAAGAATACTAATAATGCTGCCTCTTTATACTGTGTGCATAAGCTATTAACACCTGTAGTTCCCTTTTAATGCTGGATAGCGCCAAATCTTAACAACAATTTATTTACTTTGAAGGCCTCAAAAACCATGGCTTGAGATTATACTGGCCATTAACAAACAATAACGCTTAGCATGCAATAAAGATCAAAATATAAACAGCAAACAAGCAGGTAGCATGTCACAGCAGAAGAAGTTATGATGACTCTGACAGATACGTCAATAAGACAGGCCCAGTCTAGTGTAACTGCTTCTTGCCTACCGTACCACTCGCCCAACTGGTTGTGTGCATCCGTTTGTTGTTTTGGTGTAATTGGGACTGGAATGGAGCTGGTACGTAGGCTGAATGTGGTGTGTAGGTGTTCGTTCCACAGCATAATAAGCTGCACAGCCAAGGTGACCCTCCCTCGGAATAACGATGCCGGCAGAACCCTGCCCATCTGAACAAATTCTATATTTTGAGTAATGACTAATTAACATTTAAGCCTGTGAAAAAAAGTGTAAAAAGCATTTTAAAAAAGCTACAAACAATTGACTAAGAAGTCATTTGTATGTTATGACTTAAGCAAGGATTTCTGTTTCTATAAAATTGAAAATGCACTACATTCCTTCTGTCATTGGTTAATTATTTGAAGTTCATAATTTTATAATAATAAGTTTAACTACTAAATACAATAAATATTCTTTCACACCTCCATGGTATGAGCAATTTGAAATTGGGTCAGATGAAATCTACAGGGAAAACAGACTGAAAATCTGATTCTCCCGGCAGTGGGATAAAAGTAAGGAATGTGAAATAATTTACTTTATGACTGAAGATTCTTATTTTTATTTATTTATATATTTTTAAATCCATCATACTTTGAGCATAAGAAAATGAGAATTGTAAATGTTGTTATTCTACTTTTACGTTTTTTTTCCCCTTCCCCTCCCCAACATGTACCTGGGTTAAAAAACTTCAAAAAACTTTTTTCTAGGTCATTAGGCAAAGGAAAACTTTTGGGAAGGAACTTTCTGTGCATCTACAAGCCATGGTTTTTTTATGTATGTGTTTAATTCTTTATGGTGAAGGTGTTACAGGCACATATCAGAATTTTCAGAGCGCACAATAAACATTAACAGTGCACAGTTATGAAATGCTGTGGGTGTTGAATTTGTGCTTCCGTATTTCACTTGAATACCTGGTTGGACACATTCATGACCTTAGTGCTAAAATAAATGGATTCTTTTGGAATCTTGATTTTGTGAAGCTGATCGAACGGCATGATATTTCCAACGACACCATGCAAACAGATGCACTTCTTTGTAGAATTATGTTACAGAAGCCCCTGTGGTCACTTTGATTATTTATACATTCATAGTGGCAACTTATCATGCGCAATCAAGGCTCTACCAAGTTAAAAAAAAAAAAAACGTTTTTTTAATTAAAAGTGTCTCAAAAAGTTCAAGTCAGTGCAACCTTCCCTTCGAGGAATCGCCCAAAGGAATGAAAAACCTTAAATGTCTAGACAGACCAGTGAATGCTAATTACAAGGTATTTGGCTACATTAACTGGTCAATGAAAAATCACACCTTTTCATATTTTACTTTTTTTTTTTTAATTTTACAGTGCTGGATTGGTCAATAGGAAGAGGTGCGTTAGTGAAGTGGAGGCACATAGTAAGTCAGGAAATATTAGTCTCTGTATAAAGAGATATTGCATACATTCATTACCTGAAGGACATTGTGCATATGAGCCTTCTGCTGTCCACATATGGAGACTAATGTAGGCGGCCATCAGCAAGAGTCCGTGTCAGATGGTCTCCCACTGGATAGTGCATATGCTACCCCTCAAAGCACGCCAATTAAGCCTGTGTGTGCTTCTTGAACTATAAATAATACCTCCCTGTAAAGGTTGTTTAATAGGCCAATTCATTGCATAAAGATGCATTCTGTTTTACATAAATAGTGATAATTTACTTCAAATTAGTAACTAATATCATGTCATTTTCATAAACTCACATCGCGTTATTTATTCTGCACATTGTGCCTGTGATGTAACTTGTAATTATTTTCTCTCTATCTGGATTTCCCACTAATTGAAGCAGGAAAAAGAAGAAAAAAAAAATAGAAAACTGTACAAAATCACACATAATTGCGATATGTCTGGAACAAAATAATCCATAAACACCCACAGAAATGTAACTTTGCAAAGACATACAGTATAACTTTCATATTTGTAGGTCATTGTAGCACTGTAACGTGAAAGGTCTTTAATAAAAATAGGCATAGCTTGGCTACATGCTAACATTTGCTGTTTTCATATATATATATATATACATGAAAACAGCAACGTGTATATATATATCATATATATATCATTCTAGCACAATGCAAAGACTGCTGACATATTTTACTGCAAATGAGCAAAAACAACCAAGATCTGAGTAACAAGAATGTGTACAGGTGCAAAATCAGAGAAGGTCCCATTTAAATATGCTAGTTTACAGGCACATTTTTGGTTGAATGTCTGCAAAATAATCCGTAATTGATGAATTTGACTACTGTCTAGGGCAGAGGTCTCCAAGTCCGGTCCTGGAGAGCTACTGTCCAGTAGGTTTTCTACCCTACCTGGCTTCTGATGAGTCACATGTGTACTCAAGTGAATACCAGGAACAGGTGTGGCTCATCAGAAGCCAGGTAGGATAGAAAACCTACTGAACAGTAGCTCTCCAGGACCGGACTTGGAGACCCCTGGTCTAGGGCAACATAATGGTTAAAGACACAGATGTTACTTAAAGGTTGCAGGTTCCAGTGCCAGGATTCAATTCAAAGAAAGGAGATACATCCCAGAGACAGCCTGCCAAATAGGTCACATAGACAATCACCTAGGGTGCCATTTGATTAGGGGGCACCAAAAATCAGAAGAAATACTGTGGTTGTATTCCATTACATTAGTCACTTACAGTAGTTTTAATATTTCACTGCTTTTCTTATGAAACAGATGTGGGCTATAGCTATTTAGCCAGATACACTGAAGTGTTTTTTAATATAAATGTACTGACTAAATTTATTTTCTGCTCTTCTGCAGGGTGGGCAGCAGAATCTCGCCAAGGATGCCAGGACACCCAAGCTGGCCCTGATATCTCCTATTAGAATGTTCTAGGTTCAGGAAACAGATGATGCTGGAATGGTCAGATTGTGAATTAGATAGAAATAACTGGACAGTGGGGCTATTATTTATTATGTTACATATAATTTATTTAGTCACCATCCATCCATCCATCCATCCATCCATCTTCCAGTCACTATTCAACATATGACACAATTCAGGAGTACACCCTGGACAGGATGCCATTCATTCTGCAGGGTAAACACACAATCACACAATATGGGCAATTTATAAATGCTGTTTCACCTAGACCAGTGTTTCCAGTCCTTGGGGACCCACAGTTAGTCCATGTTTTTTGCTCCCTCCCAGTTCCTGCAAAAATGTGGACTGTCTGTGGGTCCCC
This sequence comes from Mormyrops attenuatus, assembly GCA_026777985.1. Lineage (NCBI taxonomy): Eukaryota > Metazoa > Chordata > Actinopteri > Osteoglossiformes > Mormyridae > Mormyrops > Mormyrops attenuatus. The sequence continues at coordinate 7,113,537 of JAODKC010000045.1, forward strand.
GAGGACTGGATTGGGAAACACTGACCTAGACCAACCATGCACAACACAAGGGCAACCCCTAGCCCTTGTGGGCTGAGGTCATGCTCCCTACTGTGGCTTACCTGAAGTAAAAACATTCAAAATGCATGCTTTTTATTGTTTGTTTTAACCAAATTACATTGCAAAACCATCTTCCACATAACCTAATAATCAACTTCATCTCAATATGAAACATTATTAGTATAATATGTAGTAAACGTGACACAAGAGGCGTATTGATTTTTAATTGCTGAATTGGTTTTTGGCTGATTTCCTTTTGACTCAGATTGCTGGTTTTGAATGTAGGGCATTGTAGATACTCAAACTGGATGTCTGATTAGAAACATTTTTTCTTCATTACACTCCTAGTGTTTAGCAAGCACATTGTAGGCAAAAGGTATGGAGATCACTAGTGTCTAATTCATTGAAATGCTAAAGGTATTCCATCAGTTCGCAGATAAGAAGTGAATCAAGTGATGCCTTCGTCAAAGGGCAACTAAAAAAGTAACACGTTAGCCATTCCTGTGACTTGAAATAAATGTGCAACAATAGTCACAACTGAGTCAGTGTGCAGTTAAAAAAAATATCTGAATCTCACAGAAGCCTTAATACATCATAACACAACCTGGCAGGTTGCACAGGGACCTCTGCCCGCTGGGGGAGAGATGTTTTGATAAGCTGCCTTTCATAGCGTTCTTCCCAAACTTTAAGGCGTGTGTAAGGTCACGACCTAAAGACCCGTCTGGTTATAACATTAAACACTGTGGTTCTGAAGGCCCTATAATCACAAGGAGCACATTTGCCTGGATTGCATCATTCCTTTCCAAGTCATGCCATGCATATGCCTTGAATTGTCAAGGGCATCCCATAATGCATAATAATGACCTTGTCTGTCTGGTCGGGAAGAGTGTCTCCCAGGGTGACAATGTATCACTGGGTGTCCCCATCAAAGAGAAAAAAAAATCAGTCAGAGTTATACACTTGAAAAGCATGACACACTTAACTTGGACAGTGAATTCCAGGGGGGCTTGGGACATGGTTTTAATTCAGCAGAGCTTCCATAACCATTTACACTGCTTAACTTTTCATAAAATTTCCCGCTGATCACTTCTGGAAGCAGACCATTACCTGTAGTGAGTGAATTACTGAGTATATACACTTCCGTAATAAAATTCCATCTTGAATATTACTGAATATGTTTCTAATCTATCTATCTGTCTATCTATCTATCTATCTATCTATCTATCTATCTCTTCTTAATAATCTCATCAAAAATCGTATCTTATTAATGTCACTGGAGAATGAAAGCACACTGCTGTGTCTGTAATATTGACTTCTTCAATTAATCAGTGCATTTTTGAATTCTTAGTTTGATCCATTATCATACTATGAATAATGCATACTTGAGTGAGTGCAGGGGCAGGAAAAAAAATGCTTTTAAAAACAGGTTATTCCAAACAATAAATCACCGCTTAGTACCTTTCATGGGCGTAAGCACTTGACATACTTAATTCTAGACAGATTTATTTTAAAAGGATAATAGGAGGTTTGGGTCATAAGTGCCGGAACAAAGGATCCACTGCCCGACCCCCCCGTACCCGACCCCCATCCGAACCTGTTTGCACTCCCTCAGCACCCCCCCAGCATTCTGAGTTCAAACCAGCACAGGCAGAATGTCAAGCTTCGTTAAAGTTGCTATTTAGCTTGTGTTCAGACATTGTTCGGCAAATGTGCCGCAGAACACAGAGCCCCACAGTCAGTAGATTAAACCCAGGGAGGAAAGGAGGGAACGCCCTGCATACCGTGTTAAGCATTTGCTACTCGCTTACTTTTTCAGGTACACATGCTGCGGCATTAGTAACACCAAACATTAGAAATAAAATTTCTGTAATGCTTAAGCACTACCGTATTACTGATTTAAATTCACGCAGCAAATTAGCGCTTTGGCGGGATGGTCCTCTTTCCTTCCATATGCCCCTGCCATGTATTCCATTCTTTGTTAACTATATCACACTTAACAGTTCCAACCACAGGTTCCAGGTAAATATGGCACGGCTGCTGATTAATATGGAATGTCCATGCAAATGTTGCACATTTTATAAATATAGCTGTTACAAGCCACATGAAACAGCTCAGTTGGTATTTTAAAAATGCAGATGCAAAATTGATAGGATAAGATATGCATCTGTTTACCATCACCCGATGTTGGCCCTACTAAGGAACAGCACCGACAGCTTTACAAATATAATAGCATTGCTACAGATTTGCCTTTTATTCTTGGGGACGACTCTCCATTAATTTCTATGGGGAAAACTCAAATCCCAACATGACGACCTTAACCCCTACCCAGCCCTAACCCTAACCATAAGTAACCAAACTAAATACAAGCCTTTTTGCATTTTTAGATTTTTTTTTATTTCATTCACAGATCTTTGTGGGGACCTGAAAAATGGTCACCAGAATTTAAAAAAATCAGACGTTTATTACATTGTGGGGAACATTTGGTCCCCACAATGTAATATAAACATAATACACACACGCATGAACGCACACAAATTATGCCCTGAATTGTGATTACCCGAATTTATTGTGTTATTCGCTCCAGCTGTGTCTGTAATCCTGGTTAATATGAAGGTCAATGATCGGCATCATTAAAGAAATGTTTAAACATCACTGAGTTTCACACGGCTTCCAGGTCTAACAACGTGAATTTCTAGGGGTAATGGAAATACTGTGTAATTTGATTTTGCTAATTATTTAACCCTTTTTACATCTCGTTTGATGGCTAAGTTGTATTTCATCAATCAGAAACCCACAGCCTAATTAGGAAAAACTTAATTTACCGTTAAATAGAGGCAAAGATCGTCACACTGATACCGAGCAATATTTAATTCAAAGTGTACTCTGGTAAAAGCCTTTTACAAAGAAAAATAGGATAGTGCAGGACACTGAAGCTTTGGATTCACATTTTAAACTTGTGAGTATTTAAAGTCAATCAATGAATAAACTAACAATACCTAAAACCAGAAAAGTAATAATATGTCTATTCCAATATAATCATGCGAACGATTTCATGATTGGCGCCACATGAACATTTCAAAAAGTGTAAAATCATATTTGATTAATTTTCAGTAATTGTGACCACAAAGAGTACAGGACATCACACCGATGCACAACAGATGGATGCTTAGATTGAACCTAGCTTCAAATGACTTAAAAACATTTTGCGTTACTCGAAGAAAACTAGTAGCTACTCCAAACCCCGTAACAACTGTGGAAAAACAATGAAAATGTGGGCAAAGTTAAGGGATTGGAACCTAAGAGTTATATGATCGTGCACAGCGGTACACTGACCTGCCTGCATAATCAGTATGTCACATTAAACTCTGTTCATTTTAATTGTAATTTTAATTGTTTTATTCAAACTAAAGTATCCCTTGCCCTCTTGATTATCTTAAGTGCTTATAGCTGCAAGACCCATATCAGCATTCAGGGAATGAGCCACTCAAGCGAAATTAATTCAGGGGCTGATTAGAGAAAAAACAGGGAACACACGCGGTCCCAAAGGCCAGGGTTGGGAACCACTGGTGTAAGGTAAATGTGACAGCTACCTTCCACAGTAAGTGGAAGGATATTTTAAGCCTATTGAAAAACCAGCCTGGTTGGTTTGAATACAGAGAAAGACCTTGAAATGAGGGTGTTAATGGTGACAGAAAGGGCACATCATCTGAAAGTTAATAGCAGTCTGGACAATTGTATCCTTGATCAAAGTGAAAATAAAAAAAGGAACAACTCAAGATCATTTATCTGTAAAAGAACTGTAAAGATATGTCTTGCTTAATACTGTATCCATACATACTGTACGTCTGTCATCCAAGGCATATATGGGTTACTAAAACCTGCCATGAAAAGGCTCACCAGTACTACATGATTTTATTAATTTAGATATTTGCCTATTAGCTGTTATTATTTAACATATTCAACATATTTCAGGTTAATAACACAGATGACGTGAAAGAAAATGGTGCCACGTGGTATAGGAAAACCAATTTGTCTTCCTTTGGAAAAGGAATTTCATTGATTTGTTTCATTTCCCAAGTTTTTAAATGTGGTTGCTTGGGGCGATACGGAGTTAAAAGCCCCTCAGGCGCTCTCTGGGTACATGACAAGTCGGTGGTAACAAGCTTTTATCTTTTATCATTGGCCTCTGCTCCCATTATTCTGAATCAAAGGCATCCGATTCACATCACTCGCCTGTGATTAAATGTGATTAGGCCGGCTAAACCGTGTATGCAGTATCAAACCCAAAGGACTCCTTTACTTAGGAAACAGGAATTCAGGATGATCATATTAACCTATTGAAATCTTCATTTAATAAAAGAAGATTTCACCGGCAACACCCATTATTACATATTATTTATAGTAAAGCTCTCTGCAAACATGCATCATTTTTCTCATAAAACATTTATTTAAATTAAACATAGACCATGAGGCACCAATGTATCGTTATGCAGCTTGTATTTATATTTTTGCTAAGATTTTTTGCTATATACAGATCATGGAGGGAAATACTAAAAAGGCTATGTAGTATCTGATATATTTTAATTAGCTGACTTGATAAATGTATCAAGACAAAATCGAAATGCCTTAATCTTCCTTCTTCGCCTCCAAGGACAGTAAGAAACACGTATCTTTAATGAAATTCACTTTGTGAGAAGGCTGAAAATACGATATACCATATACAGCAGTTACTACTTAACTGTTTTAGAACATGCTTTTTTTATATGTGCCCTCCATAAATATCTTTCATAATTAAAATTTTCTTTGCGCTATCCGGTCAGTTGACTTAAGTCATATTTTGATGCTAATTCTTAGACTCCTACGTGTGATGAACGAATGCTGTAAGGCAGGCCTATTTCATGATTGCAGAAAAACAGAGCTCTAAATTAGGCTGTAAATGGGTAATGTACAACCCAATTCAATTTAAAATGTTAATTAGGAATCCTGGACCTCAAAGAACTTTATAAATGGTGATGACATTTGAAAGTAATGAAACGGGAATTTTTATGACAGATGCATCGCATCAGGCCTAATCAGCAGCGTAAAATGGCTCTGCACACTGTCATTCCCTGCCATTTGAGCCTCACTGCCATTCCCAACTTCCTGTACCTCCCCATGCAATCTGAGTCACAGTCAGTCACACACAATAGCTCTCCCAAAGCAGAAATCTTTGCCAGCATTTATGAATTTCATGATTCTTGGGCACCGCTACTGTAGAATTTTGCAGCATTTACGAATGACTTCTGTAACACAATACATGCCTAAACCATGATATGGAAATGAAAAATAACACTGTGTAGAGAGATAAACTCCCTTAGAGTTTTGAAATGTTGAATGCACAATGCAATTGGCCATTGAATTAAAAGCAGTATAATGCAGAAAAATAAGCGTATCCTCCCTTCCCCCTATGATCCCTGATGATTTGAAAGAATAAAATTAGATTGACATTACTTTTATTACTCCATAGATACTCGTGAATGTTACTCAGTAATGCAACTGCTGGGCATTTTTGAAGCAAGTTAAATGTCCAATCATAAAATCAGTAGCGAAACGTGACCTCACATCTGTGGATCACTACTCAGGAAAAGAGTCAATCTAGCAATTCCAAACAACACGGCAAACGACAATCCCTTGAGCTAATTCCCTGTTTTCAATAATCCCAGATATTTTAAAAAATATATGAGGTGAACCGACACTCAGCAAATCTGGAACATTTCTTTTCTCCTAGAACATAACACATTATTATTTATCGCCCCAGATTCAAGTGGGACAATGAACACACATCTTGTCCATATGATATAGGATATGTATGAAAGCAATGTGTCATTTCTTGTAGTTCTGAAATAAAATCCACGTAATCCTCTTGGGATGAGGAGTATCACATTCACCATTGTCACGAGCCACAGTGTCAAAGTTTGTCAGCGTAGGTGTAGTTGTTTCGTAAACTCTTCAGTCACACTTATTATGCAATTGTAATACTCAATTTTCTAAATTGTATTTCAATCATTTCACGAAATTATGACTTTACTACGAATTACTGCTACTTGGGTGGAGTTCCAATATTCTGTATATATAGTTAAAAGATGGATGGATGGGCTTTTGCTATTGTTTAAAAATGTTAATTCTTGTTGCATTGCACAAAGAGGAAATATATTCTGTGTACGGTGTTTTCGTTATTAGCTATGGATCATGCACCACCCTCAATCCATATGAATAAAAAAAATAAAAGGGGAAAAGGGAATTCATTACTGATCACAATTTTGAGTAAAACGTTTTATGTACAATGGAAAGAGGCCTTGTTTCTTTGATATTAAATAAATATTTTCATGACATCCATCAACACATCAGATTAGATGTAACTGGCATTCATTATGTGACATGAAAATCTTAAAGTCAATTATTATATATGGAAATTTGTATTTATTTCAATGTTCAGAAGTAAGGATTCTTCGGCATGAACTGATTAAAAAAAAAGAAAAACATTAAGTGCCTCTTTAATCCTCACCACCAAACTGAGAGAGACCTTTTTCCAGTCATCCATCTCCAACTGTTTTTACATAGGGGGAGCACTCTGGATGGGATGCCAGCCCATTACAGGCCAAACACTCACACAGTGTGGACAATTTAGAGATTAAATGCATCTTTTTTGACTGTGGGAGGAAACTGCAGTACCTGAAGGAAACAACACAGGGGGACATGGAAACCCCACCTGCAGAGCGGGGGCGGCGTACGCAATCCAACCTAGTAAGTGTGAGGTGACATTGCTGCCTACTGAGCTACCTGAAGTCTTTTATACCACATTATTATTTAAGTTTCATTTCTGCAGTTAAAGAGGCTTGTTGATGACTGTGGCAGCTTTAATTTTATTATGAACAGGAAGATAAGACAATCAAGTCAATAACAGCATCTTTGATCTTTTCTTTCTATCTGAAGACACAGAGTACAATTATATTTAAAATAAATCTTCTGGTACATACTGTACAACTGTTCCATCCATCCATCTATTATGGGGTACATATTACTGTTAGTTAAGTCCCTGGTCTGCTGCCACAAACACTTTCTCATTAGTGCGATAACTCAAAACAGATCTTTTTCAAACTTTGCAGACACATTACATGTATGTAGGGGGATATGGAATCTGGAGCACATAAAACTGTGAGCCTGATTGCAACAAAACTGATCCAGTGTCGCATAGTGACAGCTAAGAGATGGACAGCGTCAGACAATCTTGGTAACATGATGGCTCAAAAAGTATTTGACAGATCATTTTCAAACTTGGCAGACACATTGTATGGGTGAAGATCTGGAAATGATCAAATTGGACACAAATTGCACCAAAACTGAAGCAACACCGCATTAGAGCAAAGAGGACAGCCTCAGGCACTCTATTTCACTTCTTTTCAGTATGATAACTCAAAAATTGTTTATCAAAACTTTACCAAGCATTGCACACACACATTGTACAGGTGATGGTATGGCACAGATTAATAAAAACTGCACAAAAGTTGAAGCTGCCGGCAAAATGCATCAGTAATATTCTGTTAGCTGGTTGATGAAATTTATCTCGGGCTACTTGTCAGAATTTATTGTGGCGGTGCCCCATCCCCACTTTGCAAATTTTATCGTGGGAGAATTTAGTCATGTCACATTGCCCTAGTCCTAGCCAGCGATGGCATATGAAGGAACAGCCGCAGGCACAGATCTGCTGAGCCTACAATGATGACATTGAAACAAGTCACACGAAGTTGGGCTTGGGCTTTTTGTGTGGAGAGGTGGGGAGAGCATGTAGGGTAGGCTTGGGCGGTATTACGGTAATATTTTTGGGATACTGTGGTATTTAACGTGGGGGTGTTGGAGGGGTAGGGATTAGATGATGGAGGAAGTGATGGGGTTGTCTAGGGAATGCATTGTTGTTGTTCCGACAGCATCTAGATTTATCTTAGTGACAGTGGTACATACAACTGTTCCGTTTCTCTGTCCATCCATCCATCCATCCATCCATCCAACCATCATCTAACCATTTATGCATCATGGACTACATATTACCGCTAGTTAATTAATAAGAAAATATGTAAAAAGACTTAATTATCATGTTGGCATGTGCAATAGCTGTTCTGAATCAGAAGGAAACATTTATTTGCAGTGTGGATGTGAGTACCTGAGAAAGACAAATTAACGTACAAGAATGATTCACCTTGTAATTAATTATCTAGCTTCCTAATCCTGCCTTATAAGCACTTAGAATTAAGATACCTCATCAATAAGACTGTCTTTATATTTACACAGTGTAATTAATAAAAGCCTGATAGATTGGCTTGTCTCTTGAAAAGCGATTGTTTAGAAAGAAATATACCATTTCTAATCTCCAATTTACTCTGTGAAGAACAAATGGAAAAATAATAATTTTATTATATATACATTTAATCATTTAATTGCAATAGATATTATGTTGCAATTAAATGATAATTACTGTCTTTTCTTGATAAACTGGCTGAAATTAATTCAAATGTTTTTTTTTTTTGATCTTTTTTACGGAGGCGCAGCCTGTGAGTAGAAATACGGAGAATGCTAACGTGATATTCAAAGTCATATGAGCAAGTGAGGCATTTATGATTAGAAGACCTGTTAGTGTTCAGAGAGGCAAAAACATGTATACGTTGTCAAGAAACAACTAATTCACATTTGAAATATAAACTATTTGAAGACAGTGCTAACACAAACTTGTAGCCTCTCAAATGTACAGTATGTGTCACAGTCAAACAGTTGCCTGTTCAGCAAGATAAATATATACAACAATATGACAAAAACACAGAGAGCTATCTGCCCACTGTGCAGTATCGAAACAACAAAACAACCTTTCACATAGGTGTGGTGCCATATCAGACCTGAAGTGATAAGATGGCTCCAGTACAGATTATTCGGTACGATCGGACAGGTTGGTCTACCATGTCACATGGAGAGCTTAAGACCTCTGCTCTAACCTTCAGACCTGCAGAGCCTTGTATCCTGTCCAGCAGTAAGGCTGCTGAGCTGAACTCTTGGGGAGCAGCAGGTGAGTGACAGCCTGTTCAAAAGATTGACCTTTAATAGTGACAAGTAGTGTTGTGTAATTTTTTCATTGTAAACAGACTTCTATGCAGACCTCAAATGGGCTGCAGCCAGACAGTAGCCCTTGGTCAAGACCTAGTGCTTATTTGCCTTTCCAAGTGTGTGTGCATATCTTGCCTGTGTGTGTGTGTTTTAATGTGATCTCAGTTATTTTTATTTACTGTGTTCCCAGAATTGCCCTTGAGTGCAATAATTACTTGTTTGTAACTGCTTTTACACCCAAGAACTTCAGCAAGCTTAGCTGGTGCAAATATTATCTTTTGAAGACTCTGTTATGGTTGGCTGCTAATTGAAGGCATATTAGCTTGCAGTCTAGATGAGAACACTAAAAAAAAACAGATTTAATCCGAAAACTTACACGAACAACCATATTTTGCATACTATTTACCCCATTTGTGCAGTTGAGTTCATAAGTAATGACCTACAGTATGCTGACCTAAGCATGTATTTTATTAAGCATAAGAAAGCCACCATGATTTGACTTGTAAACTCTAAGCTTAGAGCGTTCACGTAAGCGCAGTTTACAAATAATGCATTCAGCTAACCTTTCACTGACTAATAAGTATAATCAGTTTTGGCGTCAAGGACACTTATGTCCTTGAATTGAAATTGTGATGTAAAAATAGGCCTGCAGTGTATTTAGTGAGACACAGTGGTCTGCTTTCCATACCTTTTGCCGATGTATATGAAACATCTTCTCCTTTAAACTGATTGTATATATTTAAAAAGCAGTACACAGGACAGACCTCTTTGGATATATTTAAATATACCGATTCAGTATTGACATTTCAGTATCGATGCATTTTCGTGTATGTTTACAGGGTAATAAATTGCTTGCTTAAGCAGTATTTTGTTAACATTATTTGTATGACTCATAGGTGTCTTAAGAGGCTTTTGGGTGAGATGCCACACAAAACACACCATAAATGCATTATGATATCAGATATTATGTTATTTAATGTTTATATTAGTCAGTATAGTGTCAAGCAAGATACCAATCTCAACTTAGGGAAGACAGATGCTGGTTGGAAAGAAGGCAGACCATGTGGGATATAATTGATGAGGAGATTTCATTCTTTGACAAGACAAGCTTGCAAACAGATACCATTCAAGGTACAATTCTGTCTTGGGTGACAGTCAGCCTTGCAGGAGAACTTGTGAAAGTTGGGAGTGACATCATTCGCTTTCAACAGGGCGTGATTCTTAGGTGTGGACCTATTTTTGGTGCTTCCAGTTCACAGCCATGGTAAATCCTTATCTCAATGTCATTTTTTAATTTTGTAATTCTTGAAACATATATAGTAGCTGAAATGTATAACAAAATAAATATATTCATTAATTCAACTACAATTCATATATTCAACTTCACGAACACAAAATATGTTTACAAAAAACAGCTGGACATGATACATTACTATGTTAGACTGTTTTAAAAGTGAGTAAAAATAGATTTATTAAATAACAATACAGCTGTGAATACTGTATTTCCAGAATGAATTATAGGAACATTGAAATCCGGGTCACTGCTCAAAATGCACATCTGAAAGGCCTTAATTATTGAGCAGCAGAGATGTCCATAGACCTGATGAATGGAAATGGCCTTTCACTTATTAAAACTTTAACTAAACTTACTGAACTAATTCCTTAAGTTTTGAACTTGTTCAAATACTAGAAAAGGGGAAACCTATTAACACAACAGACAATTAGCCTAAACATATCTGATGATAATTAAAATATAGCTAAATGAGGCATTTCCTGGTGGGCGACACCAAATAACAATTAATTACATTTGTTATTATATACCCTGGCTGTTTCAAAGAAAAGAGGTTGTCTGGCAGCCTGTGGATATATTTTAACTATTCCCATTGGCTGTACATACTCAACGCCAAGCTAACAAATTATGTAAAGATAATCAGATAGTCCTAGAGGAAGGTTAATATGAGCATATTTACAGGTAACACCTTTTCCCAAAATAATAAGATGATAGCTGACAGAAAATAACTCAAGAAAAAATAAACAAACAAACAAATAAATAAATAAATAATATCTGTTTTCATTTGTTTTGTGGTTGTTTTGGTCCGGGATTGATAATATTTTGCATGAGCAAGTGATGTAATGGAAAGTATCAACAAAGACAAAGAAATGCACCTATACAGTATGTCTTCTGTATGTCCTACTGCAGAAACCTGGGGATAATCTCCTTTGTGCTGCAGTCTTCTGTAAATTGGCTCGCTTCTTGTCTGAGTTAGATGGCCAAGCTGACCTCCCTCTCTCTGCAAAACCATTAGGTCTACAGTAGGGTAGGTGTCTACAGAACTACAGGTGAAATTAGATGAATACTGTTCACCTTCAACTGAAGCACATTTCCCAATTAAGTATATGACCCATAAAGTGAAAGGAAACGATGATTCTTACATCAGATTTGTGTTTAAATTCAAATTCATATAATAAGATCACGTAAAGGTAATTCTAGGCTAGGCTATATATATATATAAGAAATATATAAGAAACTTCATACATGTTGAAATATTGAGCTATAATTTATCTATATCTCAATATTTCAATATATGTTTGTTTCATGAAAAAAGTTCTAAAATGACATTCTAAATGTTTCAGTTTAAATACAATAACTTTAAGTTAAACAGTGAACTACCGTATTTGCATGTGATTTTCCACCTCTTGTGTTTGTTCTGTTTACATAACTTATCGGCTGTATGCACATGCTTATCTTAAGTATACATATGGTTTGACTTTCAGTATTGATGATTAGCTTTGATTGTGATTCTGGGAGTAAATATGTATGAGACTTTACAACATATAAATATAATTATATTGATATGGTTTACAATTAAAAAAAGGCTGCCTAAAATACTGCCTAACTATTAAATGAACTGTAGACTCAATATTTGATGTGTATTCTCCAGTATATACTAATAAAGGTGTCATGTATATGCATAAGAATCAACAAGATCAAGAACAAACTTCTTTTCTAAATAAGATCAGCATCTATTAATGTAGCATTCTCTGTAGTTTCTTATTTGTTTGTAGCACAATGAATTTGAATTGTTCTTATTTGTTATTTATTTCTATTTAATTTATCCCAGGTTTCATTCTTATTTGTGTCCAAATCTGCATTTATGAAACACTGTAATACATGGATAGTAACACAGGGCAGCAGACTTGTCTTCCTATGATTCATGTACTCAGCTGCACCCACGCCCTTTCCCCACTGTTGATAAACTGGCACTGCTCAGGAGTTGATGAAGGCAGACTTGATGAACCTGTGAGCAGTCAAGGAATAAATCCCAGCCAATTACCTTCATACCTTCGCAGGTGAAATATAGTCCGTTTACCCCACTGCCATTCACATTGACCGGCTGATGACGCAGCCATGATTTGGAAAGTGGCCAGTGCATGAGGAACGCGCCTCAACTGACTGAGCTAGGTATCTGGTGTCTATCTATCTTCCATCCCCTTATCCAGGGAAGGTTCACAGGGGCGTCTGGAGCATATCTCTGGCAAAACACAAGGCTGGGGCACACCCAGAATGGGACAGAGCACATAAAAGCAGAACATATACGATGTTGCAGGCAAATGGCAACAGAGATAAACACAAAGTCACTGTGCCATCCATTCATTCATCCATTTCTGGATGGATGGATGGATGGATGGATGGGTGGATGGATAGACAGACAGCCAGCCAGACAGACAGACAGACAGACAGACAGACAGATAGATAGATAGATAGATAGATAGATAGATAGATAGATAAAGCAGGTTATGAAATATCTAAGTATGTACAAAAAGCAAGAATAAATTCATTCATGGCCACAAGATATTGGTCCCTATTGTCACCTATATCATATTATGTTGCATATTATAATATTTTCTGGCAATTGGGTGATGAATGATGTATCACTGACGGTGTACTTAAGGGCTCAGGTCTCAAGAGAAGATTTTCAAGTGCTGCACAAAGTTCTTAAAGTCAAGACCTTGCCAGGGAAAATTAATTTGATCCCCAGAGAAGAACAACAATAAGTGAGAAAGGTTTGCCATCTTTTTTTCCCCAATGCAAGTAGGGCCAACATTTCCAGCACATACTTACATATAGAATGACCACATCAATAAATGTAATAACTTTAAACATTGCACATTTAGTTGTGACAAAGATGGTTCCGAAGCAAGTATGTAATGCAAACAAAACCTCATTCACTGTATTACTTCACATTAGAACAGAAGTGATTACAATGCAAAACAGACGTACATGCAAAAGCAGCGGCTGTGCCAATAATAGCTTGCCACATGCTAGCAGTTCAGATTTCTGTCATTGTTATTTTACACATGTAATGCACATCCTGACCCTGTCTACTGTTATGTAACAATGGAAAAAATCTATTGATTAAATTAAATATATAAATTAGTTTATATATTTTTTTATTTAGCTTTCTACATCATGTTCTTTCAACATCCCCAGATAAATTCAACTAGACTGGAAAGGTAAATGGAAAGGAAAAGAAAATTATTTATTAATAGATTTCTTATTGACAGTGTTGGTGAAGTGGATGGTAATTCAGTATCTATATTTTAAGAGCAGCTAAAATCTATTTAATGTTTTCCAGCTTGTTTTTCCCTTAGGTTTCTTTTTGCAAAACTTAATTTCTTTTTAGTGTCTTTTAGGGGGCAAAATTGTTGGCATTCATTAAAATGCATTCAATGAATGAAACCACTAGGTTTAAAGTGGGTTCACCATTTAAGAGAATGAGGAACCTGAAACTATGGAAGAGGAAAAAAGAAGGCAAAAGCGATAAAGCCTGAGACCAGCAAACATGCCTACCAAGCACTCCCCCTACACTCTACCCATCTACCCAGCTGACCCCATTTAAAACCCAATTTGTTCAGTCAGGACCAGCTGGGTTTCATTTATTAAAGCGTCTGTGGAATAGGGCTGGTCATCAATTGCCATGGAAATGCAAACGATCCTCCAAACCCAGCCCCATGCTGTTCCAGCTCCTCCCACCAGTACATGCTGTACCAAGCAAAAATATAAAGTGCTACACATTATGTCAATTTCATGGTCATGCCCAACGAGGGATATACTAACGAATACCATTTGCATCTGAGGTTTTCCAGTGCAAGATTATTTGTACTTGCACTATTCGTAATCCAAAATCACTTTCGTTTGTCAAACTCTAATCTGATCATTGTTCTTGTTCCTCAAAATGATCACATTGTAAAACAAGGTTGAATGATAAGTTTATTTTGATGAAGTTGATTTATGTCTGACATTATATTTAAGATATAGAGAAGCTAAAATATAGCAATATTGATGAAGAGACACTATTAATAATAATTATGAATTAAAGATAAGGACATTGTTTAAATACCGAAGATGTATGATTATAAAACCAGGACATTTGTTCATTTACATTCCACTGTATATGTCATATACAAAATGTTTTCTTTATATGAAAATATCAGACTAAGTAGGGGAAAAACTATTTTTACCAAACTTTTATTTTATTACATGCCAATGGTCTCCACATTCAACTAATTAAAATGAATTAATCTAATTCATTTATTCATGCATTTGAATCATCTGCTGAACATGGCACAAAATGTGCATTATATTAAATGTATAACAATATTTATTTAATATAAGATATGAATGGGGACTCGAGATACGTATGAATCACTGGCTTGAATCCAGCAACATAATGAATGTTTAGGAATTATACAGTTGTCAAAACAATTATAGGGATCTGTTATATCCCATATTTTACTTTACAATGAGTGAACAAGGACTAATATATATGATTGTGCACAGATGGCACTGCTAGCTACTATATTAACCATTTATTTGTAAGTAGAGGAAAGCTGACATTCAATATTCAGAACTCCATTGTTAATAAAAATCCACGTCTAAAATAGGATTCCTGCATGTATTCTATAAATGATCATTTTTAGTTACATCCAGTAAGATAATAGAAGAAAACTCTCCAGAGGAAAAATATATTTCAGAATCATAGTTATGCATGACAATTGTCTTTGCACCATCTGTCAACATGTCATTTTTTATTCATTTTCCTCTCTCATTGATTTAATGGGAACATGTTCTCATGTGTGATGAGAACTATGGCATAACTGGGTCAAATGGCTACATTTGGTGAGTCTGAAGATCTTAGTGACTTACTGCAAGTCTTTATCAGTGCAAGAAAATGGAATATAAATTGATTATTTCAACATGGATTGCTCAGTAAGCCTGTTTAGTAGTCAGTGTCTAGTTATAATGAGTGCTATTGACAACAACCATTGTTATCAAGAACAACAATTTGCATTTTTTTTACAGAACAAGTCTGCTGGACTAAATCAATGAATTTTTTTTTCTACCTAATAGATTAACATAAATGTGTATTTGGGACATTTTGTTGCTATCAATACATTTTCTTTTTCACACTAAGGTGCCGAAATCTGAGTCCAGTTTCATACATTTTGAATCATTTGAATACTGTATTTCGGGTATGTTGGCTGAAAGCGTTATCGGTGTTTATATGTAACAGTTATTTCAACTTAGAAAACTGGCCAAATCTTGGGCAAATCTTGGACAAATTTGGCTAGATGAGGGTAAACAGATAATACGAATCCTTAAGGGTATTTGGTTCTTCATTTGGCGTGACATATTAAGATTAAGTTTAAAATACCATGTACTCATGTAAAGACTTTTGCAAATGTGTTTTTCAACAAGAAAAAGTACGTATTGGAGAAAAAAGCTACATATTCTGATTTGAATTAGTACAGTCCTGTACATATATTTGTCCAGTACTGTCCAGTAAATAATACAAGCATGTTTAAACCTCATACAACCAAGTGAACTTCATAGTAACTCTCTCGTAAGTTTTCTTTTTTCTTTCCCCATTTTTCTTACGTGTTCCGATGCTCTTCTGCATGCTACCTGTTATGGATTACAACAAGCTTATTTAATTTATCACTGACTACTACTATTTATATAGTGTTGAAACATCACGTTGGCCGATGACGATTGTAAGACATCAGTATTACCTGGGGAATTGGTACTGATGTTTCAAGATGTATCAATTGTTGGTTAATTAGTTACCAAATATTCAGATGGCCCATAATTTCGCAGGCACAATCACTTTAACATGTGAAGCAGGAAATAAAAACTGAAACAGAGCATGCTGAAAATATTGCGTTTCCTAGTAAAACTTAAAGTAAACTAAAGACAAAAAATTCATGGACAAGAAAATGGTTTACTGCATAATATGTTAACTATTTAAGACCTCTAACACACCATGTATATGAGCTAAGTATGTGGTTAATTATTGAACAAGATCATTTTAGAATGTTATAGAATAGATAAGAGACAAGACCAAGGTGGAGGACGCCATCCATAATCAGGGAAGGACATTTTCTTTCTTCACCCTAACCATCAGTTTCTGTTTAATGTACTTCTAAGAGAAAGTGCAGAGAGAAATGTTTTACATTTAACATCAGATGTTCATTTTGAAGTTCCTACAATCATTGTTTTGTAAACCACAAGCTAACAAAGAAAAAAAGCCTGTTTGTCTCTCAGATTTGTCAGATTTGTGAAGTACTGTAGTAGGCTCGCTTTCAGCTCCAACTTTTATTGTGTGTGTAATAACTCAAATATTGCAGTCACAGTACTGTTTATAAGTTTTATACATGGAAATGATAATATACCAAAGTGTGCCCTTTTCTGAAGCAATCATACAATAGCTCTAGGTTTTTAGCCAGTATGTAAACAGAAAGCACTTTAATACTACTTCTATTATGTAAAATAATACAATGAACAACGCTGCTGTACAAGAATACAGCCTTTATTTTCAAATCTCTGTTCTTTCACCTGCGAAAGCCTTTCAAAAATCCATTCATTACTTTGCACTTAAGTGTGGTTTCATTACATCAACTAGTACAAAGAGGTAGCCCACAATTTCTAGCATAATAAATCTGCTATAAATAAAATATTTTGCCCCAAGTCAGCAAACTATTGCTACTGCAGGTATTGAAGATGCAGAAATGGTCTGTGACCCTTAAAGAAACAGCAGCATATCAACAATAGTTTTGGAATGTTGACCACAGAAAAGTAACATTTACAAAAGGTCCTTGTCGGGCATTAAAAACCTCCACAGAAGAATTAACACAGCTGTAACAGAATGTTATAGACAGTGTTTATTTATATCAGTCATAATAGGCTTGTGTATTAACACATTACAAAATGTTCTTGCTAAGATGTCACGGTACAGCCAATCCCTAGGGGATGTTCCTGACAGTGCATGTAGTGCTGGTCATTTGATTACTTCCTAAGCTGGGGATAAAATGGTTTGTTGTTTCCTCTAACCAAACCATCGAATGCCCAGTAATCCTCCCACACAACAATGCTTGACAATTACTTTGAATTCTCAGGGTAAACGTAATGTAATGAATTGATATATAATTACCGTAACTGTATTACACGTACGAATGTATTGAAGATATCAATTGTGTGATTTGTTACGCAGCTGGCTAATATTGCATTATTTGTAAATTAATCTTTTAATGAAGTGTATGGATGCTTTATGATTTGCGTCCCCTCAATGACATGATTTTGTAGGTTTAAGCTCTGCACATGATCATTCTTTGCCTCCAATAGCACTACATTGATTTGCAGACAATCTGCTTGTTTGCGTTGCAAAACTCCATCCAAGGTTGCTAGATGCTGACCACTAAGAACATACATGCTGGGGATGGAATTCATAATTCAGCACAACAATACAAGCAAATTCATTTCACTAAAAAAAAGAGAATGGGGGTAAGGAAATATCAGCACAGAGCCAGCACAGTATAAATGCACTACTGATGGAAACATTACAAATAAATACTTGAAAATAGCTGCATTACTTAACTCTAACTTTGGTATAATGGCTTCTTTTAGAAAGGTGCTAACTATACAAAATCACTTGCTGCACAGAAACAAGATATTATTTTGATTGATTTTGTAGCAACCAACAGGATCTATAAAATAATTTTGTGTATTAAGCAATACAGTTTCTGCAAATCTGTGCTTTACCGCTGAATAACGTTATGGCTAATGGGTGTTATTAGGCATGATGTAGAGTGCAGAAGATGACATCACTTGATTTAGTTGATTTTATTTGCTCAAAAAACACGCATAACATCTAACCATCAATCTTCAAACCTACCCTGCTCATGATCCCGGGGGTGGGGAGGAGAGTCACGACTCGTTCGAGGCAGCAGATATAAAACCCTACATGCCAGTATACGTGACATTCGCAAAATATCAAACGTGGCTCAGAAGATCTCTACATTCTGTTTTGGGCGGGAAGCACGTGGATTTGTTGATGCCAAATTTGAGGTAGGGGGTAGAATGCTCAGTCTATATTAGACGTCCTCACAACTGTCATTGAGGGCTCTATGCCAACCATATGTCTATTATATTCTACATCAGGCCTAAGAGATTCAACTAATAATGAGTCTGAGGAGTATTTAATTACCAGAAAAGAGAAAATGAACACTGGTTGGGAAATATTGGGCAATATGGGATTTCTGTACTATAATATGAAGTGGTATTACACCATTATACTGTACTGGTTTTATTTTATGTGATATAGCTTCATATCAGACATTAATGTATTGGCATTGGTTTAATCCTTTCGTTTATAAATTAACAGTGATGGTAGTAAAGTTTAAAATCAATTAATCAATGAAATCCTGCAGCCTCTATGGGGGTTGCAGCATCTCCCTGTCATGCTTGGGTCTCCTATGACGTGAAATTAGGCAAAATAGTGTTTCTAAATTTTGATTCAGTTTGCGGCTCTATGTATTTAGGTGCCCTGAAAGGAACTGGCATCCTATTACCTAAGGCTCTGCTTCTCAACCCAGTTCTCAGGAACCCCTAGACAATCTTTGGTCCCTCCCGGCTCCCAGCACTCCAGTGGACTGTCTGGGGGTCTCCAGTGACTGGGACGTATACCAAGCAGGACGTATACCAAACGATTTTTTCCCATAAGAAATAAAGGGGAAATGATTAATCTGTTCCAGATCCTTGGACTTATACCAAACAGGACGTATACCAAACAGGACGTATACCAAACGAATTTTTCCCATAAGAAATAAAGGGGAAATGATTAATCCGTTCCCATGAAAAAAATCCTATTGTTATTGGCATATTATATATTGATGCGGTTGTACAAAATAATTGAAACACTGCTTAATACTAAAATACATAAATACAAAAGCAATTAGATGAAATAAATGAAAATAGAGTTTTAGCGCCTGTTGTTCACTGAATGGTAGCAACTGGTGTATTGACGCTCGTGGGCAGTCGCGGCTTTGTCTCGAGAGAGGTAAACAAGGGTAGCGCGCGGTGTCGTGACTCATTTTGACCCATACAAGTTCTCGCATGCGAGTCGTATTCCAAACAAAGGTCGTATACCAAGCACAATTTTTCGCATTCAAACAGGACGTATACCAAGTTGGACTTATTCCAAAGCGGACGTATACCGTGGTACCACTGTAGTGTCATATTAATATTCATAATAATTAGGTATGAAGTTGAATCTTTTTTTTCTGTCCCTTGAACACACCTAAAATCAGTTATGCCCCAAATTACGTTCCAAGTTTGAGCACATCCTGTGCATCCCTCCTGAAGTCTCTGATATGGGTGCACGATTGTGTCACCATTCTCTTAAAAGGTACCTCCTTCTCTACTATCCACTGGTTAATTTGGCTTACGTTCAGATTTTTTCCCCACACAATGTTTACTATGTGACCTTTTCTGCTCAGGCAGTTTATGTTTATTACACAATTAACACTGCATGGAGACAGGCAATAAATTGCAGAAATAACATAATATTTTGCACCCTTTTTTCCTGAGACACTAGTATTTGCATAAACTAAGTGGATAAAGTATTTCTATTTGCCGCTGCAACCCAATGGAAATATTGGATCCCTTTTTCATTCTGCAGTTTACTGCCATTGTATTACTATTCATGAAATAAAACTTCAGCACAGCACTTTCTCTTTACTTATTGCTTAGTTTATCACAAGATTCCCATAAAACGGAACATCCATTCTTTTGTATGCAAGCAAGTCAAATACCATTCGTATGCAAGCTTTTTCCTTAATTTTTGTCTTGTTTTAACACCTAGCACACACAGACTGCATAAAAACAAGAGTATATGTTAAACATATGTCTCCTTCTCTGGCATATGTCCTTGTACCAATTAGGTTAATTAATGCCCATCCATCCATTTTCTGTGATGGCCCTGAAATGCAAAGTGCAAAAATTTAAGCAAAAGTAGACAATTTTTCAATAGTTGCTTGCTTAAGCAGCATAATGCTGCCGCCGTGACAAAAATATAATTTGCCTAGCTTCTCATTATAACAAGATCCTTTTAGTGTTTAAATGTGACATTATAACATCAAACTGTGAAAACTGATTACTGTAGGCCTACTTACCTAAATGTGCAGTAAAATGATACCAGAAAGCACAGGACATAAGGTAGGGTAAATATCACCAGCCTACCTAGGGTGACCACCTCATCAAGGTACAGTATGAGCTACGACAGGGTTTGTAAACTACCATTTCAGTCAAAATCCCTGGATTGCACTTTAGCACTGAGTTATTGCTGTGTGCAGATTGGTCTTCTATAATCATGCATGTGCCGTAATGTTAATGTGAAACAACTGGATGAGTCTTTCAATCAAGGAAACAAACCAGTCAAGGCACAAGAAAAAATGAACTATTTAGCCAAGAAAAGGAGCCCTTCAGTTTCAAAGCAGCTTGCAAAACCTAAAGTAGGTCATAGTGACCCCCCTGGCATGGGGTCACCATAAGCCCACCACTACTGGAAGGCTTACTGTATAAGGCTACTGACACATCTGCATACGAAGGCACAGTTACATATACTAATTGACGTAAATAGTTTGTCTTTGGATTGTAGGATACCAGACAACCTGAGAAGATCATTAGAGATTCAGAGAGAGCATGCTAACCGTGCACAGAGTTTTAGGGCTGGTTTGGGCCTACCATGGGTGTAGGCTTAAAGGGCATGTCCCCCTATTCTCCAGGCACTGTTCCACTAATGCATGCGGAGAAGGGCATGTTGAAACAATACGGAGACAATAACATTTACTGCTGAGCCAACAGGCAAGAAGAACTGCGTGCATATTAATGCACATCCAAATTACCCATAAAAAGCCATTAATTAGGCTGAAACATGAGTAGTGTATCCTTGAATTCTTAAGAGGTAGAAACACTAGATACCTCACAAAATAAGAGGTAGAGCAAACATATAACAATGAACATCACAAGTGGCAAAACAGACCAGTCATACAAACAGGCATACGGATTAAATGGCTTATGAATTATTAAAAAAATGCATAGAATAATATTGTATACTACTCAGATGTAATTAGTTTATAGAAAACTGTTTAGTAGGGAATTCCAACAAAGTCACTTGCTACATAACAGCTGGCCTGGGTGCCATTACTGTGAATACACAGCTGATGTTTCTCCAATTAACTGTATACTTATGGATAATATGGCACTTTTCCAAATATATGCTGAACCGAACCATTATGATTGCCAAGGTCGTATCTGATGAAAACATGATGAACCAGCAGTTTATCTTTTTAACTTCTCGCCTAGCAAGGACGTATTTAACAGTAAGCAGGAGGCAAGAGCGTTTAATTACAATGAAAACTATGTAGCTAACCGAACATTACAAAATCCTAATTTCATATTACAAAAAAATTGCAGATGTACCCTCTTAACAATGGCATTCTTTCATAGTGGCACACTTGCAGAATATAAAAATTAGGGTATCTATAGTCTACGTGAAAAATGCCTGGCTACATGATTAAATACGCTTACGAATTACATGCAGTCATTTAAATTAAAAGCACATAAAATAAGTTACAAATCATGAATTTGACTCTTTGCTTCCTTTTTCATTTTTCTTTTTCCTTAGACACAAATATACACCATGCAGAAAACTACTTCAGAAATGTATTTATTTAACTTTAACGCTAAATTGAGAATTCTGTGTTAACTGACCCCGTGAAGCCTACATGAATGCTGATTTCAAAAGCAGGTGTTTAATTCACTAAACAGGCACAGAGACAGCATACCATTGTGTTTCAGATGGCTGGCCCCTTTCTGCAGAGACTCAAAATAAAAGACTGATACAGAGATCTCTTTCAGGGAATCTATTACAAAACCCTTTTGCGCTGTAGACTGCTTGCCTCAGCTTTAAAGACAAGACAAGGTCAGAAATGGAGAAAGCAGAAGCCAAAGAAGAGAGTAGAAAGGCATGACTGCTGTTTAAATGCCATGATGTTGACTCCATTTGCATGTAAGAATTGGACACGGCTACCGCTGAACTACAGCAAGACAGATACCAAACTGCCGTGGCAGAAGCAAATTCTCAAAAAGGTTCTATTTTTCACAAATACCTCCAGAGGAAATCCATAGAGCCATGCCTTTTCCAGCACTTCAAAATCCCTTTTGTTTTAGCAAACAATGACAACATCGCAATCGTACATGCGAATAATACGGGAATGCAAATGTTAAGTACTCCGAGGCAGGTGTGCAGGTGACTCAAACATGTGGTTCTGTGTATAATGTAATTTTTTAGCGATTTGAACATGAATTTCTTTAACACATGCAACAATAGAAAAAAAGTATGTAAATCTTTACTTGAGTCAGTGAATCTGACACAAACAGCATATGACAGTGTTTAATCAGTATATTATTGCATATACTCTTTCATTTTAGTATGATATAGTAGTATTTGTAAAAGTAATGCAATTTCATTTTAATGGCATTTAAGTACAATAAACTTAATTGGTCTGTGGTACATATTGCAGAATTACATGGCAGATGAAAGCTGAGACATCACGTATGTTACGCCAGACCTGAGCATATCTTCTTTGTGACTGAGAAAGAAAAACATCTTCTTCACAGAAGGTTCAGTACTAAAAAAAGATCCCCTTGCCTCTACAGAGACTAATTATTTTCCAAAGTCTTCACCTTCATAGACACCCCTGATTATATATATCCTAAAAGAATGTAGTAGATGAAAAAGACAAGCAGACACCATTTCCCCCCAAGTGTGTGTGTGTGTGTGTGTGTGTAATATCTTTGTGGGGACTCTCCATTCATTTCTATGGGGAAAACTCTAATGCCAACATGACAACCTTAAACCCTACCCAGCCCTAACCCTAACCACAAGTAAACAAACAAAATATGTGACTTTTGGCATTTTTAGTTTCTTGATTGCGTTCACAGATCTGTGTGGGGACCTGAAAAACAGACCCCGCAATTTCAAAATCACAGGTCTTTATGACATTATGGGGAACATTTGGTCCCCACAATGTAATATAAACATAATCCACACACACACATTTATTTGTTGCATGTATTGTTTGAATTAGAGGCTAAAACTTGACAGAGGAATAGGTTTGATTTGACACACAAATCTATGGTTTAAACTGTTCTGGCCAAAAATATGTGTATGTTGCATATTTAATTCAAAACTGGCACAGCAATGTACTAGCTATGCAAACACAATGTTGCGTTGCCAAATTAATTTTCCATGTGGAGTGTGTATGAATGTGAAATCTTTTCCCCTTAACACCAATTTGAAACCAATTACATCCCACACTACACTTCAAGACTAGGCGGATGTTAGTGTTCAGTTTTCAGGAGCTTCGAATGCAATTAATCTGATACATTAAATTTGCTTGTCAGAATTATTTTAACAGATAAAACACACTAAATAACATGGATACTCAATTGCCATAAAATATAATTGCATTTTTGTTTCATTTTAATTATTGCAACTGTGTATGACAGTTGCGCACAGCCACAATCAGCCTCTGATGAAAAACAGAATAAAAGTGGTATTTTGATATACTTCATTGAATATTTTAGTTAAACCCTGATTTGTTCCACATAAAGCATTACATATTTATTAAGTTACATTAATAAAATCAAATGTGCCAGTAACTGTCAACAGAAGCAAAAGCATGTACTTAGCTCTTCTCTTCCAGTAATCAAGTTAGCCATAAAACCGTGATGCATACATTTTCGGTGATAGGGATTTGCATGATATTTCACACAGAGACCCAAATCTAGTGAGAAGAGAAGAAAAAAATCAGTGAACATTCTTCTATAGAAGCAATGCAATGCATGTTGGCTCTGTCTATAGAATGACGCAAGGTACAAACAAGACACCGGTATCTTTTCTCTACCTTTACTTGTATGGGTATATACATTTCTATTTAATTATTGTAATTCCCATTAACATATTAATACAGTATATATAGACTCCAGGCTCCCTGTTACCTTGCACTGGATAAGAAAGAAAAAGATGGATGGATGGAAGGATAGATGGATTATAGTATATTTTTGAATGCATTATATATAGAATGAAACACTTCAATGAGGAATGTTCACTTTAGTCCTATGAGGAATGTTCACTTTAGTCCTATGAGGAGTATTGTAAGTAGGTTTTGAATTTATTATTTCCTTTTTTTCAAATTTGTGCTGCTTTTTCTTCCCTTAACATACAGCTGATTACAAAAGTGTGGGGGGGCTCGCACTCACATATTCAGCGTGATGCTCATGACCTTCACGATCCCAGTGAGTCCTGCCCGTGCTGGAAATGTATTCTTCAGTTTCACATTCAGGGAGCTCAATCACTTCAGACAGGTCATCGTTCTCTGTGGTGATGAGAACAAAGGTCTCCCCCCGAAGGAAGGCGAAAGGTGCCTTGGGTTCCCGCCATGGCGGCTCGCCGCGCCGCGGGATCAATCACAAGTTGGCAGGTGCTAGATGGAAGGATGCCTACAGCTATAATTGACTACAGCTCCCAGCAGGAAAAACTAAAGGATGGGAAGTCAGGGATTTAGGAGCCCCCTCAGATATTTTATCAGTGTGAATGTCGATTTATAGAAATAATACCCCTCACCAGTCAAGCTGAGGCTTAATTGCTGTAAGAGCAGTAAGGCAGCATTAGCATACAAGCTCAAGCAGCATTCCTTATGAAATGCTTCTGCTTGATGCATGATACGCATTGATCAATAAAAATATCAGAGGAAAGCCAAATTTAAAAATTAGCACTCGTGCTTTTCATGCTCAGGCCATTATAATTATTTAGTAAATGCAATGAAACAAGTAAATGCACCACCGTTGCTCCCACAAACTGTAAATGGATTTAATGCATGCATATAAGGACGGGCATATTTTTCCAGATATTCCTCAGTGTTTATGTGAAGTTACAACAACAAGTGAAATCAGTTTAATGCATTCATGATAATATTTTCTATGTACCTGACCAAGATAAGCAATTCTTGGTTGGTTAGTTGGTTGGTTAGTTGGATGGATGCATGGATGGATGGATTGAATAAAACTCAAGTTATCCATAATAATATACCGCACTTGAATGAACGAATGTATTTCTTTGTTTGTCTGTTCATTTGTTATTTGGACACAATTTAATTCATACTCTGAAATGCATTTCACAGTGAACAGTAAGTTTTTAGGTTTTTTGTGATTAATTAAATCTAAAAGCTTTTCGTTCTTTAAGTACATCAAAAAATATGAACATTTAATTTTGAACCCTAACTCTTCAGAAGTACTTGAACCTCCACTTGTTTTAGTCAGGGTAATTTTGAAGGTTTTTAGAAAGTAGTAACATGCAATCATTTGCAATGACAACATGATTGTTGTCCAGCTAAAAACAAAATTATATATAAAAGCAAAATTATATATATAAACTAGCAATCCAGTGACATTTGTATGGTAATCAGAACATTTTTTTAAAAAGTCGAAAGTTTGGAAAGGTCCGAAGCACGGAGCATTAAATTAAACACACAATAAAATATACTAGAGAAGTAAGAATGTCTGTGGGGGTAGGCACTTTATATAAAGAGTCTGTAACAACTCAAACCTCCAAACTATTTACAAAATACATAAAATATACAATGCATTGCATAAGGTTATGCCTTTTGAGGAAGTTGTATGTTTTTTCATCAACATATTATTAAAATATAAGTTTGGAATGCATCATTATTCATTAAAATACTATTCCATCACAAACATTGACTTGTGAATCATATTGTCCGGCACTAAACGTGTGTAATAGAATAACTTATTGTAAACGTTTTTCCAGCATTTCTTTAGACATACTACATGCTTATATACACTAGCTTCACACAAAGGAAGGGTTCCGTTGATGAAAATTAATGCTGAACATGTAAAAGTCCAAAACGATGATTTAGCTATGCATGAATGTTTTAATGTCAGGCACATTTTTTCAAGTCAATACTTGGCACGAGTCGCAGTGGAAGGTAGATCGAATGCTGGGAATGTTATTTGCTAATGAGACATCCATGACTCAAATTAATTTCATAATCAGACAATCCTATCGTACTGAGCTAATTAATAGGTAACCCTATTAATTAATGCTAAGCCATAGCGGGAAGAGGGAAGCCCATTAAGAGCGAAACGTGTATTAATTCACAGGAGAAACACCTGCTCACCATTTACACAGCAACAGAAGCCTATGAATTCCCTTTTGGGCAGTGATTTCTGAGAGGAGAGACAAACTTTGCCTGGTAAATTACAGAAGGCTGCTGAGGGAAGACATCTCCCCCAAGCAGATGGCTTCCTTTGCTATGATCAGTACTTTAAACACTGGATAATACAAACTTTAATGAGTTTAATTCTGACTTCCTCTCCCCTGTACTTCACAAAGAAGCTGAAAAATATAAAGGTTATTTACTTATATTGTGTAGTTCTCACCTTACTGAATAAATTTTTGTCAAAACAAGGCTGACCTCGCCTCTTGACTAAACCTAAAGAGATCCAATATCTATGGAGATGCATCTCAAAAGAAAATTACCTCCACGAAAAAAAACCAAAAAGTTTTATTTGAAAGGATTCTTGCTACACCACATTTAGATCACAGATTATAGGCCAGAGTTAAAAACAAGGCAATGCATTTCCCAGTAAAACATGTGTGAGTTTACAATGCTACAAAATCGTAAGTGTTCACATTAATGTGATGGGAACAAAACGTAACTATTATATAATTAGTGAAGACTATCGTTTGTCATATAATTTCGTTAAAGTGACTTTGCCTCAGCGTTTGGACTACATTAGAGAAGGTATTAGATTAGGTGGCCAAGATAAAAAACAACTTTCAAATATGGCACAAGTTACTCTACTATTGACTATTGATCTCATTATTCCTGGTTAAACATGTAGACCTATGACTAATGATGCCAAAGATACTCATTCTTTCATTGTTCAAACAATTCAAACAAATCTTATATTTCACGTTGGCAGTAATCTCAATTCTGAAACCAACTAAAGTACTACAGGTACCCACTGTCAATGTACGCATAAACACACAATTAAAAATTAAGAATTTAAAAAGAATTTTCATTGACTTTTTACAAAGAAAATTCAATTAAATACAAGACATCTGGATTTTTTTTGTAATTCTACAAACTTACTCCAGACTCAAAGGTAAAAACAAGAGGTATCCAGCAAAGTTGAAGGATCCAATACAATATAGGCAAAATTTTAAATCATTAGAAACTGGTGGTTGAAAAAATGTTGTCCCTTTCTGAGTATAAATATGGATAAATAGATATAATTTAATGGATGTAACAGTCACATAATTTTCATGAATATTTCTTTATTTGGATCTAGTCCATTGGCTTTTGATCATGCATTTTAAATGTTTGTGATTTTATCATGAACAGCAGATAATGATAATTACCAAGAATAAAAACATTTGTCCAGTAAGCCTTTTAGCAATACTTACCATATGATCATGCATAATTTAATGCTATTATGCAGGATGCTTCATCTTTCTACAAAGGAAATAATCTGTTGCTTAACAATACATTTAGCTTAAGGGATAGTTGCTGTTCATCCAAATTGTGTAACATACACATATAATGATATTTACTAAAAATGACTAAATATTTACTAAACATTGCACTAATAAAAACAAAAAAGAGCTCATAGACAAATTCATAATAAACCCATTGCCTACACATTGAGCTGTACTTAAATTCCTTTCACAAGTCTTTGCAAAATGAAAATGGGGTAAAGAAAATTTTTCCAAATACTAATTTTGAACAGTGTAAGGGTACAGTTAAGAGAGGAAATTGTTTAATTTTCATCCTCCATGAGTTTTCATTCAGTAATATTATGTGAGTGAGAACTGAATTTCAGTGAAGTTTTACGAAAGTAAAATATTTAATATTTAGAAACCAGAAATAGCATCTCAACAGCCACTCACCACCCCAAAAATGTCTGCTATTCCCCAAGAGGAAAAAAGAATCATGTCATTACTCCAGTTATTCAGTGTTTCTCTCTCATTCACTCATTATTCCCAAGGCTTCACAGGTAAATGTACATGCAAAATTCCTTCGTTAGTATTACAACATTGCCTTACTTTTAACTGAGGCCCTTTGGTATAACATGACTCATATTAAACCACTGCTTTGATTGCTTGCCTCTGAGTACAAGCTTATGCACCTCATTCATGGTAAATGAGGGCAGCTGAGCAAGACCCCAAACTTTAAGGACAGGTCCAACCAAGACTATAGATAGAGCATGTAAAACTACATAAATTATTGACGGTATTCAGGAGAACATTAACATGGCCAGAGGCCTCTGGGCTATTTGAGTTACCAAAGGCCCCTGTCAATATCGAGTGACGGTGTATGGCTAGTCTTATCGTAGTACAGGCAGTCCCCAGGTTATGAACGACATCTGTTCCGTAAGTCTGTCTTCAAGTCAAATTTTGCGAAGTTGGAAATAAATAAATAAATAATGAATAATGACAATGACAATAATAATAATACAGTAAAAATAAAAGTGTACCCCAAGGTACTGTACCTTGAGCCGACGAGATTGCCATGTTTTCACGAACCTTACAATGTTGTGCATGTGTCCATTATTACAAACTATAGTACTTAACACTAATTTTTTATATTACAAGCTTTATGGCAGTTTGACTGTAAGTACGACTTGTCTGTAAGTCAGACGTTCTTGACCTGGAGACTGACTATATTACTTAAATAGACTTGAAATTATCAAGGAAACAAATATTATGTTTTCAAATTATTAAATCCACACACTCCAGTGTATATTTATACATGTAATTACAGTCATCTTCAGAAATCACAATGCTTGAGTGTAGCTCCACGATATTTCCACCTGTCTTTTTGTCATTGAGCGGTGTGTGGCCACACTGCTTTGGGATCAGTGCCCATGTCCGGAAGGCCGCGCGCTCAAATCCTGTGGCTGGCACAGTAATCACATCACCACCGGGCCCTTGAGCAAGGCCCTTAACCCCAGTTGCTCCAGGGATGCTGGATGACCCTGCATCTTTTGGACGAAAGCATTTTTGCCTCACATCTTCTGAGCCGGTGGGTGTGTGCGCCCTGTGATGGACTGGCAGTGCCTGTCCAGGCCATTCCCTGGCTTTATCCCTATGTTGCCAGAGAGAGGTTCCAGGCTCCGCGAGACCTTGGGATGGATAAAGTGGTTCGAAAACAGATGGATGTAATTTTAAGGTATACAACAGTCGGTATTCTAATTTTGTTAAACTGAAAAAGGTATCACTTTGAAATCGTTTACAGATAACTGAAATAACTGAACGAAAAATGTGCATAATTAACTGGTTATCTTATAAAAATGAAACAATGCTCACTATTTTCTTGTGCTATGCTTATATTATAAATATACTTGATAGCTAGCTTCACATTTATTATATTTACATATTCGTCATTAAAGGTTTTATTGTAACTTAAAAGTACCTGTTGAAATATTATTAACAGTTACTAGTAAAAATAAACATGGTTTAATAGCATTCTAGATTGCTTACTTGGAAATAAATCAGACACACTTTACCTCCATGTGCAATTACACTACCAGTCAAAAGTTTTTGCACACTAATAATAGCTGGGCGATCAACATCATGATTAATTGAACGTTTTAAGTGAATTACGATTAAAGAATGATTATTTTGTTTTAACAAATGTTTGTTTGTTTGCCCTCATATTTGCCCTCAGACATGCACTGTTGCATACTCTCCAAGTTATACAGTGAAGGAGTTTGACTTACATTTTCATTTATAGTTTATATTTTCATTCAACTTTCCAAAGCTTAACGAGAACAAAAATTTATGAAATAAATGGAAAAGTGGTAAAAACCTGTGGTGTGCAAAAACTTGATTGGTAGTGTAGCTTCAATGTAAAGAGTCTCCTTTAATCATCTTGCACTTCAGTATGACAACAGGGTTTAAAATCTCTGCAATATTATTTTTCCATTATCTGTAGTACTTCACTTATATGATAAGTTGATCCAATAAAAGGACATGTTCCCTAAACTAATTATCAGGACATGGCAGACATAAAATAATTTACGTGTTAAATGATGTACTTAGACAAGGGGTGTAAGGATGGGTCGGGGGGGATGGGAACGACATTGTAATTCGGATTCATTCATCCTCACCCAATAACAGACTTTTGTATTTAATTTATTAAGTTATGTCCCCTCAATATCAAACTCTCCCCTACGCCATCCACTTAGACCATTTACAGAATGCTAGACAACTCTAACTTTACAGAATGGCTGCCGCTTCCACAAACTGCCGCTCAGTACGGAGTCCTATAACCTTCAACTGACGCACTGTGAAAATAACCTGCGTCATAAATGTTGCACAGTACAGAACAAACATCAGCACAGGCTGACGCGCTATGCTTTGCATGTTGTGTGATGTTAATTTTGGTAAGACTTCGCATGTACCAGGCAGATTTTACGCTCCAGTTTCGTTCTTTGTGGGCCTTAACATTTACAGCCATTACGGCATCAAATGCTTTACTAGAACACTGTTAATAATACCCACTGCTATATTAATTATGTTAAATGAATATTAACGTATTATTGATTATTTAGATTAACTGAAACAGACATTCTTGGCTATGTAAAATATCTAAGACTATGGGTCAGCACAGTGGTGCAGTAGTTAGTTAGTGGTTACTTATGTGGCTTTGCACCGCCGGGACCTGGGCTTGAGTCTCTGCCCTAGTTCTACATGTGTGGAGCTTGCATGTTCTCCCGTGTTGTCATGGGGTACCTTCCCACAGTCCGAAAACATGCTAAAATTGCCAAATTGTGTGTGTGTGTGTGTGTGTGTGTGAGAGAGAGAGAGAGAGAGAGAGAGAGAAAATGGTGTGTGTGCCCTGCGAGGGGTCGGTGCCCCATCCTGGGTTATTCCTTGCCTTGCGTCCATAGCTTCCAAGATAGGCTCCAGCAAAGCCAGGCTGCTCTATAGGCAATCGCCTAGTGTGCCATTTGATAAGGGGGTGCAAAAGAGTAAATGGGGGGGGATCTGTAATACATTTTGGTTACATGCTATAACACTGCAGTTACTTACAGTAGTTTTAGTATTTCACTACTTTCCTAATGAAACAGATGCAAGTTAGCTAGTTAGCTAGTTAGTACTCTGCAAATTAAATGCTTTTAAATATAAATGGAGGGGTTGGAATTCAGTGGATTCTCAGTCCAGGCCTCCAGACCTTGCATGGGACGAGTGGGCATAGAGGATAGATGTAAGATGATAATAAAATAGAATGTATTAGCTGTATAATGTCCTTATACTCGTTACGTTTATGCAAAATGTCGAGAACAGCTTGTTTATGCCGCAATAAAAATAACGCTATATATCTTGCTACAAAACCAGTGGTTTACACTGACAATAGGCTAAGATTTCTCTTCCCACTGAATCCACATTGCAGATGAAAGGCAGTTCCGCTCGCCTTTCACACGCTCCACCTACTTACGAACAGAAGCTGTGGATATGCTTCAATGAGATGGAGGAGTGAAGCATCATGGTAGTGAAATGCCAGAACTGTGAAGGATGTACATCTGAAACCATGCCAAGCCACCACCGCACCATAATGACCGGACCGCCTCACCACATTGTGTGATGGGGACTGACCTCCAGCGTTTATAAAAGCTTCATGCTCACAATCTGACAGATGCTAAATCGGTAACTCACCCTTCAGTTTTACAGGAATGTTTATTATATTTGAATGACCTGGTCATTTTCACCTCTCTTAAGCGAGACTTGTTAAACAAGCAGTAAATAGTCTTTGGGATATTGAAGACCCCCAATATAATGTACCCAATAAAGTGTTATTGCTTTAAGAGATCAGTTCAGTTCCTGAGACAAATGACCACGAGGGACTGAGGTATGCTGAGGCCAGTGCAATAGGCAGCTTAAAATGAAAACCTTGATGTGTCCTGAATTTGTGACATTTCTAGACTAAATTATGTAGTATTTATTGAGAAGTTAATACTTTGTCTTTAATAGTGAGGCCACGATTCAACTTGACCCGTGGAGCAAATTTAGAAGGCAGAGGTGAGTGTGGGAAAAAAATGCCAGGGATGTGTGAAAGGGATATATAAACTAAACTTTATGAGACTTCCCTACCCAGACCAGCCTATCTAAGTACTTTGGAGCTATGTCTTTATTCCTCACCTAAGCACTATTCTTTTCTGTTGATCCATTTCCCACACATACCTGCCCTATCCAGGGTTATAGGGTTTGAAGCCTATCCTAGAAGAAATGGGCACAAGGCAGGAAATCACCCAGGAGAGGTGCCAACCCACTACAGGGCACGCACGCGGACGCACACGCAATCTAGTAACTCCAATTCACCTTATTGATTTATTTTTTTTTGGGGGGGGGGGCGCAGAGTGCCTGAAGCCATGGTGGAGCCACATACAGACCAGTAGGAGAGACTCAAACCCTGGTCCCAGAGGTGTGAGGTAACAGTGCTAACAACTAACCCACTGTGCCGCCCCGCTAGCTTAACTCTTCAGAGCTAAAGGTCACTGCATTACAACCTGAAGAGATAATAATATAATGCAATGTAAACTAATATTTGCACACAACTCCTCATACTCATGAGCAATGATGCGTGACAATGACTGACAGGTTTGATATCAAATCCCCACTCAACATAAATAACACTGCTGCAGACATGCTGAGTCAAGAACCCTTTTGTTAGGCAATGAACGAATTAGTCCTTACACTGCAATCAGAGAAACAATACAATTGCTCCTTGCCGAACTGCTCAGGCAATTATACACTCGGTTTCTTATACATCTGCACAGGTCACATGACAAACAGCATTCTGCAAATCTCATTTTTGGCAGCATTCCCTCAATTCCTTTGGGTGTGTTTTTCAAAATATCATCGAACGCAAAATGGTTCCTTAAGCGGCTGTGAAAGCAACCGAAGGAGGCTGGCACTCATTCCAATAAGACTACGACTGAGCTTCCTGTGAGTGAGAAAAAGTGCACACAGCGAAGTGACAATGTTGATTTAACACCAAGACTCAAACACTCTTGCTGTAAAATTTACACCAATGTGTCCAATCCTGAAACTAACCAGCTGCAACCAGTTAATCACCACCTCAAAGTGTCACCTTCCATCCTGCTCCCAAGATCTCAGCTCATACTAATTTAAATCTGATGGGGAGACTGATCAGTCCAAGTTGCCTGAGAAACATTTAGTCATCTTATTAACTAAAGAATGGAGCTTCAAGTACTTTCCTTCTCACCTGGATGGCTGCATGTACAAAAATGTACTGGAGAGAAAAAAAAATGCCTGCGGCTTTGCTTTTATGTCCTAAGGCGATTTCATTTAAATTTTTTCTTCAGGAAAAATCCAACAATCAATCTTTTGTTTATTCTAGTCTGGGTCACCTGAAACCTGTCCCACACACTATAGGGCACAAGGATGGAGTAAAAATTCTGGGAAAGAATGCCAACATGGTGCAGGGAGAACATAACTCCACAAAGAGCAGAGTGAGTTTTCACCTCCAGTCTCGCCCCCCCCCCCACCTCTCACCCCGGAGGTGCGAGGCTGCAGTGCTACACAATGAAACACCATGCTGCCCTGTAGCAAAATGGTGAATAGGAATTTACGTCATATTTAAATATGTACTTTTTTTGCAAGACAGTTGTTCTCGGTATACTAAAAATAACTTGTATATCTACAAAACGAACAGCGAGCTAAAAGACTTTACTCTGAGTTGTACTTTTTCAGAGTAACCTAGTTCACCAGATGAAGATGTATTTATAAAATATAAGTAGGTTTAATTTCAGAGGGCATGCATTTTACAGAATGGTTTAGTATCACGCTGTTGAATATTTCCCAACTGGATGCAAATGCTGACTATGGTGAAAATATTTACATCAATGTTCCCTCTTCCACCCAGGTGTTCAAGCCTATTTACAAGAAAATAACCAATAAAAACAAGGAGAAGTCACTCACAGTTTACTTATAAGGTATAAGAAGACATTAAACCTGATCTAGAAAAATAAGAATCCTGCCAAGGTGAAATAAAAGAGGTTGTAATCTTTTTTAGAAAAGAAAAAACACCAAAAACCAGAAGGTCATAGAGGAGATGCTTTCCTCCCAAGAGAACAGCATTGCCTCTTTCAGATCCATGCAGCAGTCTAAAAGTTTCATTGATCAAACCTGACAGAAACTTGCTTGAGGTGTGATTTGGGGGGATTCCCTCAATAGAGGGTTATGACCATTTGGTCTCTGTATGAGCTAAACATGCCTTTCAGTTTATAGCCCGGGGAAAGATAAAAGCAGAAGGAATCCTCATTAAGAGCAATATTGTAGGTTTTCTACAGTATCCTGTCATGCAGATAAGGAACACGGGTACTCAAGTCTAAGGACAGTTCCCAGGTGAAGGGCTGAAGCACTCTTATGGAAACACGCACGATTCAGTTTCGTACTGAAACAAGGCATTAAAAAATCCGCAGCACTGCAGATTTCAACTTTAAAAGTAAAACTGCAGAAAACAGCAATTTAATAGTCCCCAGTGGAGGGTGAGCACTTGCATACTAGGCACATACAAACAGAAATTTCCCCAAGATAAAAATAGAAAAAAGAAAAAAAAACTTTGTGAATACTTTTGAAATGCTCAGGGAAATGGATAGGCTCTACAAGAAATAATTTCTGATGATTTACAAATAAAATTCAAGTAATGTTTCGAAAAGGCTGGTACGTAAAATATAGACACTTGTTTTTGCTTAGTTTGTGTGATGGACTGAAATTCTGCCCTGGACACTGCAGGAATCTCTTTGATGACAAGAGTCTCTATAGAGAGTCTCTGAGAACAGCACTTTCTATTTGGAGATCTCTAGTAACAAGACTCACTGTAAAGGGATCTCACAGAACAGGACTCCTTGTACGGGGATCTCGGAGAACAAGACTCTCTATATGGGGATCTCAGAGAGCAGGACTCGCTGTACAGCGATCTCAGAGCGCGGGACTCACTGTGCAGGGATCTCAGAGAACAGGACTCACTGTACAGGGCTCTCAGAGAACAGGACTCACTGTACCGGGATCTCAGAGAGCAGGAGTCTCTGTACAGGGATCTCAGAGAATAGGAATCACTGTACAGGGATCTCAGAGAATAGGACTCACTGTACAGGGATCTCAGAGAGCAGGACACTGTACAGGGATCTCAGAGAACAGGACTCACTGTACAGGGATCTCAGAGAACAGGACTCTCTATATGGGGATCTCAGAGAACAGGACTCTATATGGGGATCTCAGAGAACAGGACTCTCTATATGGGGATCTCAGAGAGCAGGACTCTCTATATGGGGATCTCAGAGAGCAGGACTCGCTGTACAGGAATCTGAGAGAGCAGGACTTGAAAACAGGGATCTCAGGGAGCAGCACTCATTGTACAGGGATCTCAGAGAACAGGACTCTCTGTATAGGGATCTCAGAGAGCAGGACTCACTGTACAGGGATCTCAGAGAACAGGACTCTCTATATGGGGATCTCATATAGAACTGTTTATATAGAATTTTCATATTTAATCAGTGCAATTTGTATATATATATTTTATTACTGTTATGCCTCAAATTGAGTCAATTGCATTTCAACTTCGTTGTTCAAGTGACAATGACAAAAAAACTAAAATTGAGCTAAAATTTGTCATGAATTTTTTTTCCTTTTTTAAATTTGCTTTTTATATATTTTAGTACTTATTTTGTTAACTTACATTGTTTTTATTT
This sequence comes from Mormyrops attenuatus, assembly GCA_026777985.1. Taxonomy (NCBI): domain Eukaryota; kingdom Metazoa; phylum Chordata; class Actinopteri; order Osteoglossiformes; family Mormyridae; genus Mormyrops; species Mormyrops attenuatus. The sequence continues at coordinate 7,149,910 of JAODKC010000045.1, forward strand.
ATTATCTTTCTCCTTTGTTTGATGCGCAGTCTAGAGTAGCAGCAATTTCATTTCATGGCTGGTGTACCAGTATATTCATATACAGGTATGTGACAAATACAATTCTTGATTCTTCTTGGGGAAAGAAAGATAAAATGCAATAACTGGCCCATCTCAACCCAGACAATTTGTTACAGCAAGCAGAGAAAAGAGAAACACTCACTGTCTTATTCAGTTGTAAAGTCTGAACCTTTATAGAAACAATGAAGCTGTTAAACTAGAAAAACAGTGAAGCATGAGAAACTTATCTTTTGCATGCAAGAACCTGTCATTTAGATTTTTTTTTTTTTGCGATATTACTTTTACAATACATAGAAACATGAAAAATTTGGAATCGCGAACATAAAAGTGACAACCGTCAAAATAATAATCCATATGTTTTTGTGTATAATTTTGCAGGTTTAATATCTGTGAGGAAATGTCACATTCAGTGATTCTACTCCCCTGATTTATAAGCCTAACCTAATTCAGTCAAAATTTGATGTTAGAAGAAAAAATCAGAGACACATACAAGCGACCAACAAGCAAAGAAAAAACGATTCTTATTCTACTCCAAGGAAATGGCCAAGGAATATATAGAAAGCTAGCTGCCTCGGAGCAAAACCCGCCTGTCATCATTTTCTTGTGAATTATGTCAATGTTCTATTTGTATCTCCGCAATCGTCATACTGCAATTGAGCAGTTCTAAGTGCATTGTTACTCACTAAATATTTTTTGCTGAAACGATAATTGCAAGAAAAGTCTTCCATTATCTCTGGCTTATTTTGCTTCACACTGCAGATGACAGATGTGATAAGCGTTTTGTTTCTTTAAGAGATTAAATGCAGCATACCTTTTGTGAAGAACATAGAATGTGAACTTCCAAAAGCAGGATGGCTAAATGTCTGACATTGAGCGATTAATAAAGTTTGCAAAGGCATTGTAGGAGATTTTGGAGTGCAATTTTAAATCTGGTTATAGAACCGTAGGCTATGTCTACATAATTTGCAGTTCCCTTGCGTTTTTGAGTCTTCATTATTGACAATGATATTGTGAAAACATACTGTAACAACTGGTTTTTTTTGGTTACTTGCCATGTGACGTACACCGAGCCCAAGGTTGGAAGCAAATTTCCGATAAGTTGGCCCATGCAAATTTCATGTTGGTTCAAACTCACAATTTTACTGCATGACTGTGGTAACAACAACACTTCGGATAGGGGTTTCAGACCAGTTATTTACCATCTCTGAGTGTGAACCATGTGTTGCTGTTTTGCAGGTATTAGAGATTCTATTCCAACTGTTACCCACGACAACCATATCCATCAACACAGACAAAAATTTTGACAACAATCTTTCACATATCAAGACTTTTTTAATGAGAAACCATGTACAGTTTTCCTGACATAAAGGAAATACCATTTCTTGGGCTATCAGTTCACTTATTGACCATGATTTTGGAATTAAAATAAAACAGGTAGTCCGCTTAATAATAGCAATGCTTGCCATGAGTTCCCCAGTAAGATCGTTAAAAGTCATTGGAATTCGTTCTGGAATAAGCAATAAATAAGTCGTAGGCTTAAATTATGTGAAATAGTGTGGATGTCAACGGCAGGTCACTTTTGTAAATGACGTGTCCTTTTGACAAAGGAACAAGACCAGCTTGCTAACTTGATCAATGATGGTAGAAAGTGCAGCAGTTGTGAATAATTAACATATATTGGCAAGAATATAGCATTAAATATCTGCAGTGCAACTACACAGGGGGTGGCGTGAGAGGATAAAAAATGTATGAGAGCAACTATTTGACTTAATTTGCTATTCCATAATTAAAAGCTGTGAATAATGCCGTACGTTTTGCTGTCCATACTTCATACTTAAATACTTGGCCTTCAATCCACAGTGTGCCTTTAATGACACTTTTAATGCTTTAGAACAACTTACAAAAAGGCAGAGGAACCAAGACTGCAAGCATTCACTTTAAATATAGGTCAAAGAATACCTTTTGTAAGTTACACATTTTCATGAAAAGACTTTGTGAGATACATTCGCATGGCTTATTGTCAAATGCAATTTTAAAGGTCAGGGAGTTAAAAAGCTGCACTCAGCAAACAGCCTCAAAAATATGCTTCCCATTTCAGAAAAAGACAAAATGGATGATACTCATTTTATTTCTGATCATTAATTACAACAGCCTCCAGTTTATCATGGCTTGGATTTACTGCAAACTCCAAACTACATATCGATAATTGTGAACTTTATACACAACGCAATACCTCTTCTGGGCTGCAGTTCTTTAGCAATGATATAGTGTTCTTTGTATATCCGTTTTACTTTATTTCAACAGGATCTACCTTCCCTGGCATCTTTCAAAAGTTTATAAAAAAATTACTTCTTGCTCCTTATCATACTGAGCCTGATTCAAAAAGTTACTCATTGAATACTCATTATATTGCTATCCCCAGCTACAGTACCTAAGAAAGCAGTTTATTGTGTAAAAACGCCTTGTGCCGCCATCTTGGTGAACTGTCCGTCATGGTACCCTGAGCACGGTAATGCAAGAAAGTCAAGTAGGGCTTTATTATCACACCAATCCTATACCACACACTGCATATGGTGACACAAAATAATGCTATATTTATGTTATGAAAACTGATATTACTGTATGTGACCGGCATCATTACACATTCAAAGCAAAGTGGTTTTTCAAATGTTGTGGGTAACACTGAAGCAAAAGAAAGCGACTAAAAGTCTGGAAGTTTCATTTCTTTATTTCTGGCTGGGTACAAGAATTGCGGAGGAAAAACCGTGAATGAAATATTTTGGTGTATTCATACATAAGTACAAGTATAAAGCTGATGTTTATTAGTCATCATTTATTACCATGTATCATTGTTAAATTATTTTCGTCACGTGATGGTAACATTCAGCAATTATGTTGCTCTGTGCTATAACGTTAACATCACGATGCTGTGCCTGTTTTTGTTGTTATTACAACAAATTTGGTTTGATCGCACATAGGTGAATGTGATTTAAAGCCAAATTGTTGATCAATTTTGTTCGATCACTGGATTGTCTTGGGAGTCGTTTGTTTCCAAGCAACAGAACACAATACACACCATAAACAACTCACAATGCACAATGAACCACTCAGGGACAGAACTCAGGCAGGGACTTAAATACTAAACTAAAACCGGGTAACGAGACAGCAGGAGTGACAGACAATTAACCAATCCAGGAGGGGGTAAGACAACGAGCAATCAGGGAAAGGCAAGGGCAGGCACAAGAACAGGCAACAGGTGGAACTACTAAACACAGGGAAATCAAACTAACACAGAAACTAATACAAACCAAGAAATAGGGTAAACAGAATCTACACTAGGGAACACAGGTAGAAGCGCAAACAGGGGCACAAGGAACAAAACCAAAACCAAATAGAAATCACAAGACACAAGAAACAGAGAACTCATACTGGGGAACAAAATACAAAAACAGAGAAAGTGGGATTCGAACACACAAGGGAACTTACAGGTAGCCGCATGCTCAACATGTTGAGCCATGCGGCTGCCGGGGAACAGGGGAAAACACAAAGACTAACATGAGGGACAGGATGGCCAGCGATGCCTGCTGGCCAAACGGGGAGGGGACACAGAATAGGGTACACATGGGTGCTGACCCTGATGGCTTTCCTCTCTTGATGTCTGTGAAGCTGACAGATTGCTCTGTCCAAAGTTCATTGCTGGTGCCCAGTTATTGTTGCCTGTCATACATAGTGGTTGGTTTGCCTAATGTAAAAGGATAAGAATGGCCTTTATGATATGTTTCCATTTCCATTTTTTTTAAAACCAAGCAGTTTTATGTCATCAGCTTACCTCTTACAAATCCTGTGGCACAAAAAGCCATAATATTACTTCTAGTCACGTTAGGTTGCTTCAGTCGCCAAAACCATAAACATAAAGGGCATAATGAGATACAGTAGCGTTAGCATGCTATCAAAAACTAAGCTGATGTTCAGTAACTAATGAAGATTAGTAGTGTTATTTATGGAACCGATTACACAGAGACACTAGCGACTTTAACCTTATTCTTACCCCTTCCAAAGTGACCTCTGCAAATTCTACCGCTGTTTAGGTTCTTGTCGGCATAATATTCTCTTGAGATTGCACCAATATGGCAGCCTTTGCTTGGTGTGCATAGTACCTTGTGACGTCATGTGCAGTCCTCCTTTTTGCAATTTGCACACATATTAAATAAAAGGAAAGAACCAATATTGTACATCACTTTACTTTCTGACAGAGACAGCATAATGAAACAGGTATGTCTTAAATAACAGATTAACAATCCCTTCGGTTTGTAAATATCAACGTCTGTACTGACACCATACAGTGATGCAATGACAAAGTTAAATATGAATAATGTTCTACATTCAAAAAGGCAATTTCAAGTGACCGATTGACCGGTGGAAGGATATGGCTGAACAATTCAATAAAAACTTTAACAAAGATCATAAAAATAGTTTTTCCATCATTCCAACCATCTATCCATCCATCCATCCATCAATCCATCCAGCTCTTTTCCAACCACTTATCCGGAGCAGGGGTGGTGGTGGTGGTGGTGGTGGTGG
>JAODKC010000045.1:7154650-7192461 GCA_026777985.1 Mormyrops attenuatus
GCCCCCCCCCCCCCCCCGCCGCGCCCAGAATCTTTCCCAGGTAGCAAAGGGAACTAGGCCAGGGTGGTGTACCCTGGATGAAATGTCAGTCTGCTCACACATTCATTACTCAAATCACATAAATTAGTGAGTCACTGTGTGTGAGTCAGCAAACAGTAACTATATTTGTTTTCTAAGTAGCTATTGTCACATGCACAATCTGCATTATGAAAACCCTATTTTGCCTCAAAAGAGAACATCCAAGACAGGACACTAAGAGGGTCCTCAAAGTAACACAAATATTCACACAGGAAGTATTCTGATTGTAGAAAGCAAATGTCAACATGAAACAAAAAGAAATCCTGAACATTTCAGGCATTTTAGGTCTGGGAAAAAAAGGACATAGGGTCAACGTAATACAGTAATTATGAAAACAGGATTTAGCCTATACAACGATGTTAGCTGGGCCTTGTACAAGAGCGTAGATTAGGGTATGGATGTAGGGACTTGTTAACAATATTCTGGGGAAACCATGTGTTTTTAGGGGGACGGGAGGTTCGGGGCTGATTTGGTCCATAGCAGTGTTGACACAAAACCTGCAACCTTGGCCTCATAAACTTCTGAAGTAAATACAGTGTGGAATTATTGCAGACATTGAAGTTGTTCAGTAAGCTGAATGTATTAGTGGAACTTGAATATAATTTGAGCTTTGACAGCTAATATGAATTCTTTCCACTACCATTTCTGTTAAACAATGCAAGAACATTATTAAATGCTTTGCATATCTTCAGACACTGCATAAACACTCATGCATATGTACACACAGCTGATGCTACAAAAACCTTTGAAGTGGTGTATCTATTTCTCTCAGATAGTGTTTCTGAGTTGCACAAAGAAATATGAAGGTTGTAATACATTGAGACAAGTACTCAATTGAGCATGACCAGCACACTTTTTGTCTAGTCCAGGCTGATATCTTTCCACTACAAGTCAGTGATGGCAGACGTCACTGTACAGGTCCCCAGTAATCTCTATGGAGTGTCCTGCAATTGAGTGGACGAATTAATTACACCTGATCCTGCTACTCAATTGCAACACCTGAAATACTAATGAGCTCTGCCTGTTGTACTCAAACACTAGTTCAATCTATCATTCTACCACCTGCACTCCCATTCAAAGCTTGCTCCCCAGATTACAAAAAAAACTAAAGCCAATTCAAACATTCCTCCAGACCTAAATTAATATGCAACAGCATGCAGCCACGTGTAGAACGGTGACAGAGAGAATGATAGCCCTAATTACCCAATGTTGTTTCAGTGTAGCAAATGCCAAATACCAGATTTATTGGGAAAAATAAACATTTATAAAACACCGAGAACTAGCTGATCAAAGAGTCAGCTGAAGCCGTCAGTGTCATTTACTGATGTTAAGAGGATTGATGGAAATGTGCTTAGAGACCAACAGATGCGGCAGGTATGTCCAGATGTCTTCATCTGTCTCAGGCACATCTTTTAGAGCTGTTCCATGCAGATGGTCTCTGCCAAGCAGAACTGCTCCCTGAACTTCAGTCTCTATATCTTAAATGGACGCCACTGAAAATATACTAGACAAATGCATTTTAAACTGCAATATGTTCAGTGAGCCCATCTGACAAACGAAAATTTATGAAATTCGCATAAAAAATATGCAACAAAGAAAAATAAAACAATAAGAAACCAACAGGAATGTCAAAACACCTACCAAGAGGATCTTTACATCAGTTTGTTTCAGCGCGCATATGTGTATTACCATATTCACCACTTACAATTCATAAAGAAAGGACATATTTGGGCACGATTTCATTAACATAGTAATTCACACCTGGCTTTGATTTGAGGTCCCTTCCCCTTTCTGTTTGATGTTGCTTTCCAGAGATTTTTTTTTCATAAACCCTCATTTAATATTAATGGCGCTTTACCCCAATCTGTTAATAGATTCTACTTCACCTGACTTGAATTAAAATCTGGAAGAAACAAGGAAAAAGCCTTTTCAACAACAGCATAATTAATGTACACCTTAATTCCAAAGTCTGTGACTCTTTGTATCAGTTCATTTTAAGTGTCATGTAATAGAAGTTCTATTTTGTTTTACTTTATGAAATAAGGCAAATGCAATATTACACATCTACAGCTTTCAGGGATAGACTACAAAAAGTAGGGTTTTTGAGGGTATTATATAATTGAGATTGTTGTTCAATTGCATTTCATTATTTAGATTAAAAATATTAATAGAATTTTCTTACAAGCATTTTTATTATAAAACAAGTTGCAACAACCGTCAACTTCTTTCAATTATCCAAGAGTAAATATGCAAGCTAAATTCTGCCTAGCAAGCATAATTTCCACTCAGGTGCCCTGCTTATCAGATGTTATCACTGTTTGAGCAGCTTGATAATCAAATGAGACGTTCCTGGGTGCAGCCTGCATGCCAGATGACGTAACAGAGTTGTTTACTCTCCATGAAGAGTCGTTTCTAAAATGCATGACTGTACGTAGATATCTGAAAAAGGCATTGCAGAGTGTTTACAAGTAGACCACAAAATACACTGCATACATAGATGTCTGCCTGTCAAAGACTGAGCATGGCATTTATCTGTACAGTTTTAAATTTTAAATTTTAAATTGTCGTTAGGAATTAGTTTTCCTTTGATTTGTTGACGTGTTTTAAATACAGCTTTCAATGGTGTTGACAATATATTCATTATCAATTTTATTGGACATTATAATCTGTTTAATTATGATTATATTTATAATCATGGAACAGTTTAACCAATGGGTAACATACCTATCTAGATATTATTACTTTATCTTGAGAAATACCTTTTTGCTAAAGTATAGAATATGGTCTTGTTGAAGAAAGGTAAATCAAAACATTATTATTAAAATATTATTACTATTAATAATAATAACAACAATAATAACAACAATAATAACTATTATTATTATTATTATTATTATTATTGCTGTTATCTTCATCATCATCATAATTATTATTATTAGCATTATTAATAATAATAATCATAATATTATTATTATGGTGATTGGATGACAATTTCAGTAAATGTTAACAGTGTGATTAAAAGTGGCCAAGTGAAGTAGAGGTGTAACTGCTTTTAGTTCTCATTCTCTTTGCTGTTTTTCACACTTTAATGTTAATAAATCACTATCCTTTTAAAAGACTTGACTTGTTATTTTAAGAATTTGAAAACAAGTGCAAAATAAATGAGAAAACACACAAAACTTTAAACCCAATGATTTATAATTAAACCAGAATTTCTCATAGGGAAATACAGACTGTCATCTTGCGTGTGGTGTGACAAATATGATTATTTTAATTAATTAGCAAGTGCAGATGAAACGAACCAAGGTATACATACATCCTTTGTCTTAATGTTGAAGTTATAATTACTTCTGAATGGGCTTTTAGTCATTCCAAGAAACGTGCAGTGTGTTAAGCATTGCGAACCACCAAATTCTGTAGAAGAATTGCAGATTGTCTTGCACAAGGTTACAGACACCTTAAGGGGAAGAGTCAACATGGGATAACAGAAACACATGATGACTTATTAAACTAGAAAAGTGACTGAGAGTCAACAGAGTTAAACATAACTTAATTGCATGAGTAGTCAGCATGGTATTCATTATATGAATATAAATGTAAGGTGTACACCATATCTCAGTGTTCCCAACCCGGTCCTCAGGGACCCACAGACAGTCCACATTTTTGCTCCCTTCCAGCAGCCTGCCAGTCAATCCACATTTTTGCTCCCATCCAGCTCCCAATCAGGTGCTGGGAGGAACAAAAACGTGAACTGTCTGCAGGTCCCTGATGAGCAGATTGGTAAACACTGCCTTACCTCTTTGGACTCAGTGAGATACCAGTCCCTTCCACACATCTATCTATTTGTGCTGGCCAGTGTGACAAATGAGCTTCTTATCATACAATGTTCTTAGTTGGAGGAGTGTGATAGCTTACATTTATACATCATTAAATCATGTGATATATACTGTCTAATAGTTGCTAAATTAGTGCAATTCAAACAATTGTTTGTTTGATTTTTAATGCAAGGAGGCTTCGGTGGAACAGATTCAAATAGGTATTAACTGAGATATGCTTTCATAGCACTCAAAATAATCCTTTTGCGGTGATTACTCATACCCATTTTTATTTTACATTTTCATATGAAATCAGTTTAGTGACATTTGGTTGCACTATTTGGTTGTAATAAGCACATTTACATTTATTCATTTAGTAAACACTTTTATCTAAAGTGATGCATTACTGAGTACGCAGTGTCACCCAGTTCCTAGAGCATTTGGGGTTAAGGGCCTCGCTCAAGGGGCCGATGGCAAGATCACCGCAACGACACTGGGATTTGAATCGGCAGCCATCTGATCACAGGCATAGCATCCTAAGACACGGAGCCAAACACCACCCCACAAATCCATGCCCCTTCGAGTAAGAATTGAACCAGCAGCCTAAGGATGCCTATCTTTACGCTTCTACAGTCTAGTGCTATATCAGCTGAGTTATCAAAAGGGAACTGGGAAACATACAATGTCAAAGAAAAACTGGCTAACACAAAAAATACTAACTCAACCACGGAAATCCACTCTGTCTTCTAAGAGACTGAAGCCAGATTTGTTTGACTTAAGCTCTGACAACAACATATGCCAGGTCACAGCTGATTATGTTTAGAGCTGAATTTTTATTGTTAAGGATATTGATAGAAATTGATATTTCTACCTATAATACCAGACAAAAAATAAGAACACACATCTTCAGGTGACCTCTTTTTGACATAGTCCAGAGCTACTTGAAAAGGAACTATAGAGACACTTTTCTTTGACCTTGTGAAGATCTATTATTTAGATCCAGCTGAGCTTTCTCGGAGTGTTTGAGAAATAATTTCTTATGAGGAAAATCACATCAATGTATCTAAGCCTTGTCCTATTTGTATTGTAGTGGTCTTGCTGTTATCTATGTGAAATATAATTGAAAAAAAATGCACCAGAGGTTTCTTTTTAAAGTTTGTTTTCCTCTTGGCTCCAGGAAGAACACATACAAAATCCTGTATTTGCTGCTATGATACATAAGATTGATACTAAAATTTAATTGATTTATTAATCAACTCAGAGACATTGGTGTGGCACCAGGGATGATACACGATTAAACTGTGAATATTAAAATTCTGCTGCACTAGTTCTACTTTTCTACTAAATCTAAATTGGAGAATTATACACACACATAAATTTATACTTTGGAACTGTGATTCCTTGTTTTTTCTGTTTCGATCAGCTTAAACGGGACAATCAGGCAGGCTTTAGATTCGACACATTTCTTCTGAATTGATACGTACACATTCTTGCTGTTTGCAATAAACTGAGGCTGGAGCTAGAGGCACACTGCTATCTTATTTCTGCTCGCACTCCATCCTGCCGTCTCTGTGCCACCATTGACCTGCTCAGTTAACTTAGCGGCATCTCATCTCTTCCCTCCACACGTGCCATTTTCAATTGAAAGGGACATTTTTATCTGCACTTTCAGCCATAATTCCTAAGGGTTACGGATTGCCCTGGATTCAATTTGTAGCACCAAAATGCCCATACTGTTCTGAACCTGATCAGTGGCTAGATTAAACTTTTTTTTTTTTTTTTAAACCCACTAAATAGACCCCTAGCGACGTTTCGGCAGCAACAACAATTCAACTTGTCTATCTGAATTGCAAAAGTAGCAAAGCTGCTAGGACACTGCTAATGTGTACGCCAACCAATCTCCCTTCAAACGACAGAGAACAGACAGGCGGATTTTGTGTCTGACTGTTACATGTCCTTTATATCGCTACACGCTGAATCTTCAATCATTTTTTTCTTTGACAAAAGTGCAGGGACCAAATGTAGTTTTAAACTGCTGATATTATGTTACACAGCCTTCATAAATAATGTATAAATAATTTTTACATTTTTAAAATAATCGCTATAAATAAAATTATCAGTCTTGTTATGATTTATGTATTTATTGTTATATGCATTTTTTAAGTCTTAGTATTTTATGCATTTACGTAATTTATGCATTCTCCATGTGATGAATATTACATAACAATAAATTTGCAGTGGTCAGGCACAAATAAGTGCATTAACATATAAATATCACTTAACACCAATAACATTAATGCAATAATATGAAAAAGTGCATATTTCTTGTTCTTTTATGCATAAAAATTTGGCATCATTCGTATCTCGCATCTGAGCATATGACAACAGTGTCTTAGCAAATGACTGTCCCGGCACATGCACTGTTTTTCTCCTGGGCATGTTAACACTCTCTGGAATGAAGTACAAAGCTTCTAAGCTATAAAGAGACACTGGCAAGGGGCGAGGCACCCGAGGTAGCGGCAGAAAGGCAGCCAGCTGAAGGAATTCTCATTAAATCCATGAGGCATTTTCGTTCACCGCCCCACCCTAAATTACAGGTCACTGATCGCATAATCTATCATTCATTAGTACCTCGGCGATTCTGCAAACCCGGCAGATGAGGGGCAATTGTTTGGCAGTGGGAACTATCCATTACATATACAAGCAATAACCACAGTGGCGCATGAAAATGAAGCAATGGCCTCATTCAATAAGGGCAATGATTAAATGGGAGACAGCTATAAGCATGGCACCATAAGTCCTGCTTCTTCATCAACATCCAACGGCGGGTGTTGAGAACTTTTGAATCGCAGTGTCCGAGGAGCCATAACCAGAGGTCTTGCTGGTCATTCATAATAAAAATGGGAACAGGTAGAGTGGACAATCTCACGAAAGCTATCTGCTTCCAGCAGCACTTCAGCATAAATGCTGATTGTGCAGTCACCATCCAAAGAACTGCATGAACTCAGTGAAAAATGGCCACTCCTGTATGTGTACTGGTGGCTGCCTGCCCACTACAACTGGCCTCGCCGCACCTCCTTGGACACAGCATAAGTGAGACCATGAAGTGAACATTCTACTCTTTTTAAGAACCACAAACATCACTTAACAGAATTTTTACTTTTATAATATTTTACTTACCCTGTATATATGCACATTCATTGACATTCAGATATATATATGTATATAGGTGTAGTGTAAAAATGATTACTCCTCTCACCCTCATTGTGATCTGTCTTGTTTGTTGTTGTGTTTTATGTTGCACTCATGATCTTGGAGAACGATATTTCGTATACTTTATTGTGTATTGTTTGGGATGACAATAAATCTCCACTTACTTAAAAATAACTGTACAGTAGCCTTAAACAACAATACTAAATTATGATTATTATTATTGCTGTTGTTATGATTACAAGTCACGTATGTAACATTCAATAGCCTTTTGAAAAATGACAAAAAGCACATGAGAATCCATCCATCCATCCATCCATCCATCCATTCAACTAACCAACCAAGCAGCCAATTGCCTATCTTGGTCAGGTGCATAAAGAATATTATCATGAATGTATTAAACTGATTTCAGTTGTTGTTGTAATTTCACATAAACACTGAGGAATAGCTGGCAAAATATGCCCTTCCTTATATGCATGCAGTAAATCCATTTACAGTTTGTGGGAGCAACGGTGGTGCACTGTGTCCACCAGCCTCCCACAAGCCAGTCAGCCCTCATCACTTGGGTTCGCTGCTGTCATTGTATGTCATTATATAGCAGCTTTAAAAAGAAAATGTTTCCCAGCTCGGGAGTTCAAACAGACAAAGGTATTCATACATCCGGCAACACTCACTCTCTGCTCCTACTACATATAAACATATTCAAACAGCATAAGTAAGTAAGTAGCCATGCCTTAAGCCTTAACGTTTCATTTATTGCTTTTTAAAACAATTACATAATTACATGTATGCCTTAATTTATAGTTTATTATTAATCGTCTTATATCATGTCTTCTATAAGTATACATGCGCAATTCCCAAGCTAAATTCAGCATTTTCTCAAGTTATGTGCCAGAACATACAACAATTCAGGATGTCAGGTGCACTTCAGTCGTGATTCAACACAAGGTTACACAGGCGCTATTGTCGGTATCCTATCAAATCTCTTCCTTGTAGTTATATTTGACCAACATGCTGATCCTGTGAGTTTAGAAGTATGTTATATTTAAACTAGATCTTTTTCTGGCAGCTGTTGCCATTGTCATGTTTACAAATGCTCTTGTTTAGCCTGGAAAGCCTGCTGCAATATTAGAACTGCAGATATAGGTATTTCAAATGTATTTAAATTAAAGGCAGGCTAAAATTCAGCTATTAAATAAAGTGGCACGTTGTTGAATTTGAACAGATGATGTTCAATCAGAGGGCTTTGCGCAGAATGATTTACTACGATTGGCATTAAACTTGTACAAGATGGTTTGGTTTTTAGTCCAACATTTGGTGGATGAGCTCTTCAAACATGACTGATACTTTATTATTTGTTTAGCAGGGAGGGGGGCAATATCAAAGCCCCGCTAAAGCAGGCAAACAATTCACAGATTCTGTGCTGCTTAGTGTGAAAAGCTTAACACCAAATCATTATAATATGAATCTAACATATCAAGGCATTCATTTTATTTGACTAATAGCATTATTAGCTCCTTTAGTTATTGTGCTTTACAAAGGATAGGTTTAGATCACACTTATGGATTCAAATATACATGTATTTTAAAATTCAGCAGAGGATACTTCAGGTCCAGAAAGTAAAAATCCAGATTTTGTTTCAGCCACCCAATTGAGCATAAAGAGTCAAAGTACTGAATTGGATGGCTGGCACACAATCCTGGTCTGGATTTTTACTTTCTAGACCTGAACTGTCCATCTCTGAAATTAAGGTAATGTAACACCCATCAAAGGTCTACAAAATTTGTTTTAATGTCAGTAGATACAACCTTACTTGCAAAGGATCCATTTTCTCCCTTCCAGACAAAAATATAAGCAATTTAACAGGTGCATGAAGTCACCTTAAAATAACTGAAGTGGAAAGTATGCAATGAGAACAAATAAATTAAGAGGCCGTTTGATTGCCATCAGGTGGGGAAAAGGTATAAATATCACCGTAATCAAACACAGTGTACAAGGACACAGGAAATGTTAAGCTATAGTGAGACTTTTGTTTTTATAGCCCTGATAGCCTCATAACTTGATTCATTACCCAGGGAAATTTTAGCGATTTTCATTTGCAGCAGGGCTCATTAAATAATACTAATGTGCTGGCTGGAGGTAATGTAACTCTCAATATAATTAAAATGATGTAGAAAATATATAATTAGGCAATGGTCAGTGAATGTTTGAAGCAGATCTGTGGTAGTTCTGTTGGTATATAGGCTCAAGCTCATTAGGTATCATGTAGGCCTAATTTCTGAATATACTGAAAGCTTGGATAATCAAGGAAAATAATTGCTGTGTAGTTCTTGAGTGCTGGGAGTGCTGGGTGAATTAAATGCAGGCCAATCAAATTCATCCAAAGTCTCCCTATGTAATATCAGCTGTCAAAAGGGAAAAAATCCATCCATCCATCCATCCATCCATCCATCCATCCATCTTCCAACTGCTTATTCAATACAGGGTCATGGGGAGTCTGGAGCCTATCCCAGGCAGCGAAATCGTCACATGGGGAGCCTGGAGTCTATCCCAGGCAGCGAAATCGTCAAGATGGGATGCCAGTAAATTACAGAGCATGTGCACACACACACCATGGGACATTTAGAGACACGTATTCAACTAACCACATGTCTTTTGACTACTGGAGGAAACAAGAGTATAGAACGGAGATCCACACAACACAGAAAGAACATGAAAACGTGCACCCTGGTGGTGTGAAGCATCAGCACTCTCCACTAAGCCTCCAGGATAGCTCAAAATGTTACATAACTGTTTTGCTCTGAAGATTTTGTAGGCCCAGTCGGGAATATGGTGAATACGATTTCACCATGTGCGTTATTCACACCTTTTTAATGCAGGTCATTTACACACTTTAACAATGCTGGATAGCGATGGAGCAGGTACAAGCCAGGACAAATAACACTACAGCACTCATAATGTGGATATTGTTACTATTAATATGTATTTTGAGTGCATTAATAAATAGTGGATCGTATCACCTTGCAAACTTGATCAAACTGGGTAAGGCTGTTTCCAGTATTTCCCAACCAGAGACAAGTTATTTCAGGTAGTTTGTTTTCAAATAGTTTTTTAATACTTTTAAAAAATATTTTTTTCCACTCAGTAAGCCAAAAGCAGCCAGATCTCTTTAAAAGACTCAAATGCACCATCTCACTTTAAATGCCCATTACATTTACTAAAAAGTATTCTATAATGGTGATGCTAATATTAAAGTCAAATATGATGTGTCGAAAATATGTATACCCTATAGTACTAACATTGTATAAAACGAGCTGAAAAAGAACAATGATTTATGGCTGTGAATACCAGTGAAAATATGATAATAGAACACTTACTGAATACATATGCTTATTTTAATGGAACCCCAGGGGATGAATAACAATATTTTGAGCTTTTTAACATAATGAAGGGAGATCACGTGATTTCAAGTTTTTCTTTCCCAAATTCCCTAAAATTATGCTGATGAGGTCAATAAAGAGTGAATTAGAATGGGTTTTATGTTAATGTTCTGTCTCATCTTAATGTTACAAAGAACAATCTAAATAAACACTTGTTTCATGAAGGATTAAAATGAACCAAATTAACAAAACTGGATAAAGGCATTACTTGCTAATTGCTTCCAAATAACACATTAACTACACGCCTGTATTGACTAAAAAAGTAACATAACATAAATATGTTTTTCATTATTTTCAGCATTAGAATTACAATGGAAATCACTGTGATAAAATGTTTTTATTGTAACGTATAGTAATGGGCATCATGCCTTTTATGTATGTTGTATATAATACACAAACACACACACACACAAACACACACACACACTACACATATTCTAATTGAAAAAGCATGACATATACATCTCAGTTTTCTAAGTAACGAATAGATGAAATATCCTAGTTAATTACAATTGAAATGAAAATCAATATCTTGCAATCTCTTTCATAAACTGATGATAGTATTGGAATGAAACAATTAATAGAACAGTTTGAGTGACATGGTGGTTTTGAAGGTCATGGAGGAGATGTGAGTTTACATCAGACTGCAGTGCATCAATGCTCTGATGTTGTATGGTCTCATTCTGTTACTCAGAGTTGAAGCAAAATATAACTCCCCATATTTCCAATGTATGTTGTACTGGTTGAGATTCCAGTCAATATAATGTTTTTGTTTGATTTGTATGATTAAAAGTGTGAAAATCATCTGTGATCGCTTTGATGCGAGTCAGATAACAGAGGAGAATTATTATCTGAAAGGCATGTCAAATGTTGTCCCCCCCAAAAATTGTTCACACAACAATTTATGTAAACTTGGCATTGCAACAAGTAAAACTGAATGATTTCTTTTTTCATTTTAAAATGATAATCCTTAGGCCACAGAAAAGGATAATTCAAAAGCTTTAACAATTACAATATTAATTTGATATTAAACAGTTATATGACATACATATGCTGGCATTAAGCACGTGCTCATTTATAAAGGGCTGTGCAGATGGCAAACCTCACAAGTGAGTTCTATTTTGGCATTGCAGAAACACTGCATATTTAATATGCAGTGTAACTGTAACATCTATTTTTGATTTGTGCAAAGTTTGTATTCCCGTTTCATGACCAAAAGGTGGAGAATTCTGAATCAATACATAGAAAAATGATCTGTTACTTGTACCCCTAGATGCCGATATTTGGATTTTCAAATGCCACATTTTAACTACACGTGGAGTAGCTTAGACTCCTATCCCTTGGAATGTGCTTTACGCCTGCTACTTACAACTTCAGTTGTGAGATTTTTTCATGTCGCCACGCACCCCGGGAAAAACAGAAAGATAAAATTGCGGCCACCAAGGATTTACCTGACGCGTAAGTAAACCGAAGGATTAGAGGGAATGCAAAAAAAGGATAAAATAAAATAAAAAAAAAAGTGTTGGGAACCTGTCATATCGTGTATTAAATTGGTTTTCCGGCTGATCAGTTTCCAAAATTACCTTTTGAAAAAGCAATATATAGCAATATTTCACGTACTGTGTTACATATTGAAATAATCAATACACGTACACACGTAGCTATCACATGTATCATAACACACTTTTCAAGGGCAACGTGGTGAGGCAGAGATACATGCTAAGTGATATTTCTTTTTAAAAAATAGTGAGTAACATCATCGAGCACGCCCTGGGAGAAATATGCCTCCTATTATTATTATTATTATTATTATTATTATTATTATTATTATTATTTGGAGTAGATGACAGTAGCGGGTGGCATCAGTGATACGTACGTCTAATCAGCCGTGAATATTTTGATAGATGCAAGCAGCATATCTTATCATGACAGAGACTACGTGAACGTGGCATAATTGATAACAATAATTACTAGTATGTTTACAATAAGAAACCGATTAATGTAAACTTTTGTGTCTTAAACATGACTCAAATGTTTGTAATAAAACATTCAATCTGCGGTAAATTTAAAGACAAAGACTGAGCCTATACCCTTAACAATGAACAGTTGTTGACGGGTGTTGGAAAAGATTGGCTCGGCGCGCACATAAATCTCCATCTCATCTTGTTAGACTCTTGTCAGTGACATTTAAGAAATATCAAGCATCGCAAGTTAAAACGTGGTGTGTTTTACTTTCGGGGGGGTTTTGCTCCCACGCCTGAGACTCAATGAATCATGCAGCATTAATAAAGGCGCATCACTTACGCTGCTATTCTGCCCTGACCAGTGCACCATGGCTTGGTTATGGGTTGAGTCTCCCGTCAGTGCGAAAGTCGAGCTGGTAAGTTTCAGCTCGTCCTGTCTTGAGCTGGACGTCCGTCTGTCTTCACCGTTAAATCTCAATTCTGACCGAACGAATCTATGCAGCGATGGGCTGCGCTTTCTGCGCTGGCCCGATCGCAGGGAACCTTTCTTTGGGGATAAATTTGACCATCTCCCGTGGTCCGATTCTCCCCCAAGTCCCCCACTGCGCCTGCGATCCCCGCGACTGAAACTATCGGCAATGTTGTTACGTACAACTGGTGAAAACATAGTATTCCGTCCACTATTTCCTCTCTCATTTTTCATATCGAGGTCGAAAACTTTCTCTCTGTCTGACATCTGTCCTTTTCCCAAACGGTTCAGGGCAGTAGTCCATTTTCGGTGCCCGCTTCTGTCCTCTCCGGGATCCGAGAGCCGATCACCAGGATCCCCCAGATATTCACGCCGGTGAGTTTCATCACTTGCAGGATCGTACCCAGCTGCCCCGTCTCCATTTCTGATAACTTCCCCTCCGGAGCCTGTTGCAGATTTCTCCGTTTGAAGTGATTCTAATAACCCGTTAGGTCGCGGGCGAACCGGTAGGTGACATGATCTACAAGTTATATTCGTCTTGGTTATGATGAAGAAGGAGGTCAAGATCAGAAGCTGGAAGCAAAAAGCCATTTGCCGGATTGGGCAAAATCTGACCCGTCTCTCCATTACCGCTGGCAATGAATGATACAGAGTATCTTTTTTTTCCCCTTTATTAATCTATTGTGCTATTAGAGAGCGCTTCGCAAGTTGCGGGTTTACAGTTGCCGTTGTTGTAAAAAGTGATATTGGGCGAAGCGGTTCAAGTTGAAGGATTTGATCAAACGAAAGCCCCCCAACACGGGGGAGGAGCTCAGCTGAACCTAGAGGCAAGATAGGGGAGATATTTCCCTGCTCATGTGCGTTTACGCCGCATTAATCTTTTTAATATAATGAGCTCGCATCCATTTACTTACGAGGGATTTCAGCATGCATGCTTGTTGTCGGTAGCCCCCGTTTCCATATTGCGTAATTTTATATTTATGGTGAAATACCCGCGTATGAGGGATTGCCCTGTGCCGAGGGATTGCCTAACATAAACTTTCTTGTTGCAGAACTCGTTGGAGTGCAACATTATATTATCTGTACGGTTTTGGATTATGTCACCCATCTATCGTTTAAACACGATGCAATACGGATATAAATCTAGGATTCCGAAAAATTCGAAGTGACAATAAACCTGCAATTAGCGAGAGCGTTTATAATAAAAATAGCTTTAAGAAAGAACACAACGGTAAATTTTGCTATGGCGGCCTTTCGCAGCCCGTTCTCTACAGGCAGTGCAGCCCCAGTGCAGTTATTTAAAGCATACAGAAATTAAGATTAAGGTTAACTTTATTGATCCCATGAGGTAATATCTTTGACTACAGGGGTTTGACAGCGCATGTTTGTTTTGAAAATCAGTGACTGAGTCGATTTATTTACTAAAGCGTCGTTGAACTCCATTAATATGCAGCATGATTATAAGTGTGATGTGCCTTTTAGTTGTATTTAAGTAAGCATTTAATAATGTGCCTCTATGTAGTCCAGCGTGTGTAGGTTATAGTATACTTTTAAAAGCTTAAAAATACTATACTGCATGTAATAGTAACAGGGCAAGCACTTACAGAAGATGGATGGATGGATTTAACAACTGTTAATTGGAATGCTGTCAGTTTAGATACATTATTCTTGTAACACTTTCTGTATAAATGTCACTCTTTTCTCTTTTTTTCAGGTTTTCGTTTTGTGTGCAGTTACCATCTTTTTTTTTAGTTTCTTCTGGGCATCTGGTTTCCTCACAGTGTTGAGTAGCATGCTGATATGATAAACCGGTGACTTTAAATTTCCCTCAGCGTATGCCTGTGTGCACTGGGAACCTGTCTGATGTCCCACCCAGGGAAAATGGCCAATCTCATGTTCTAGGGAATGGCACTAAATCACAACAATGGATGGATGGATGGATGGATGGATGGATGGATGGATGGAGTGTATTTAAATAAGGCTTCCAGGTAATACAGAACATTCTTCTATAGTCATTTTGTCTGATGGTTTCTTATTAGTTTTGTGTAATGTTCCCTGAAGACCATTTGCTTAAGTACAAACTGCATATTTTTTCCCAGTTACAGTATTGTAATTCCTGTTTTTTGTATCTCATAGTTTGACCACATAGTTGAATAGTTTCAGTTTTTTTTCCAACCAAAGAATTGCATAGTTTTCAGAAAAGCACAATATGTATGCACTGATTTATGTGTATCCTCCTCCCAGTGTGCGAGCCTCAAGAAAACTGCATCAAGGTGATACTGGGAATATGTAGCTTGAATTTACGCCATTCAATTAAATTTCACAATACATTAGTGTAGTTTGTTCAAACTTGAAACCATGTTTAGATTAGAATTTACCAAAGGAGACAGGAAATAGACGGCCAAGTGTAAGTTCTTGAATAGGCTAAGGAGGAAGGCCAGTCATTCATTCAGAACTTCAAAAGGTGCTCACAGTCTGGATCAATGAATTAGCAGTGAAGTCCCATCATGTTTGCCCTGAAACTTAATAACTGATTTTATAATGATTCCAGGAGTATATAGTCCTCATAATATGATTCACACTCCAGCTGTCACTGGTTAATTGAAGAAGAAAAAAAAAAGAGGAATACAGTGCGAGCACTGTAGGTCTGAGGATTTATCTTGCAGGGAAAACTGTTCTTGCAAACATTTTTATGCTGCTGTGTATTTTGATAAGATCAACTAGAGTAACAATTGAGCTTCTTAACTCACTTGGCTGAAGACTGTGCTGGGGTGTGACTGGAGGAAGGGCTCACAATCAGCCCTTGAAAGTGCCAACAGAGTTTTGAAAATGTAAGCATGGGATTCATAGTCGCATGAAGTAATACATTGCCTACGTGGAAAAGATGGCATATAAATATTAACAATTACGTTAAAAAAAAATACACTCATCAGATTTTTGCACAGGCATGCACTAAAGTTGTGAAATAAACCACAGTGGGTTTGTTGATGCATCACTGAATTCAATTCAATTTATTTTTATATAGCGCCTTTCACAGCAGTGTCGCCCCAAAGGAATTTGTGATGGAGTGCAACATTAAAAAGGAGAACAATACAAAAACAGGGAAATGGAAAGACAAAACTGAGAATTATATATGATTTGATTATTTCCTAAAACATAACTACAGCATGGTATCTAATGTAAACTGGTTTGGTGGATTTGTAGTGTAGCATATTTACCGTTTTGCTGGATATTGAAATTGATTACCTCCCCTTGTTAGTTGCACATGGATTCAACTTACTGAGCTAATTATATTTTTGAGGTCAACTTATGTTTTATGAATTTGAACCTAATGTGATTGAAAAAGGTTGGTTGTATTGTTCACCCTGGTAAATTTGTTACATTCATACTGAAAAATCGTCAACCAGAAATTACTGGCTTTTTGATTTTTTTTTTTTTCCCTTTCAATCTCATCACATTTTATGCAGTATGGCAAGAAAATAGTCTAATCAGGCCGTCCATCTTTCATAACTGCATGTCCAATACAGCAGTGTTTCCCAGTCCAGTCCTTGGGGACCCACAGACAGTCCATGTTTTTGCTCCCTACCAGGACCTGGGAGGTAGCAAAAATGTAGACTGTCTGGCAGGGATCTCAGAGGGAGCAAAATCATGGACAGGTTGTGGGTCCCCGAGGACCAGATTGGGAAACACTGCAATACAGGGTTACAGTGAGCTTGGAGTCTATTCCAGACAGCATAGGGCACAAGTCAGTGTTACACCCTGGATGGCAAGCCAGTGCATCACAGGGCAAGCACGCTCACACGCTATGGGTGAACCAGGAAACTGGAGTACCCAAATTAAATCCTTTAATCCTCTTTGTGTGGTATTTAATTGATTTATTATGTTAACTTGACTCTACTCATGTTTCCTACTGCTGAAAACACATGAAATGTTGTTTTAATCAGGTGTGAGGTACAAATACTTTAGAATTAATGTAATAATAAGATTTTTATTTTGATTTTACTAAATTTAATAATGTATAATGTAATAAAAATGCATATCTTATGTTTTTATTTGATGTAATGCCTAGTAATTAAATGTATTTGCATTATATCCTGAGGATATATGTGTACCTCAAGCTCACCTAAATGTCATTTAGGGATGGGATGCCAGTCCATCACAGGGCACATACATTCATACACTCACACAGATAATCGTCCTATGGAAAGAAATCTCACATTTTTCTGTTAAATGAATACATGTGTGAAATCCATCGCAATTGATCCCAATTTTCTGATACCAAAAATATGTTTTTTGTTTTTTTTCCACAGTTAGGTTACAGTGAATTGTATAACATTTGTGCCTTAAATATGAAGAGTGATAGAGATGTACTGCAAAGAGGTCGGTTTCTTGATTTAATATTTTTAAAAAAAATAAGTTTATTAGATGAATAAAAAAAAACTTCTAGTCCCATTGGTACATGTGATTTCCATGAGCTGTCAGTCATTGGCAGATTAAATTAAAGGGAATGAACAGATTAACTATTATAAAGTGGGTTCCATTAGTCAGTGATTGACAACCCCGTAAACTCTGGGTTTAAAAGCCTTGTGTCTCCCAATGCTAGTAGCTCACCTCTGGCTATGTCATTATGCATATGTTGCATTGTAATTATTATGATGAATTTAGCAGATGGTTTAGCCCAAAGTGATGCACAAATGGGGGGAAGTTTGGAGGCAGACTCCAGGGTCAGCCGGTAGTTGGGGTTCAGGGTCTCTCTTCGAAGCTATACGGTGATATGATTGTTCTGCCAACCACAGGATGGGAACCTACGACCTCTGGGATATCGGCGAAGATCCCTGTAACCCGCTAACCTGCACTTTACCTCTGTAATAAAACAATTAAAAATAGAATTGTCTTATGTATTTGCAGGTGTATTCCTTATACACTGTGTTTAATGAATAGAAAGGAAAGGAGAAGAATCTTTCAATTATTAGGGAAGTGTGAATTCAAACATTACAAAGATCAAATAAGTAACAAAAACTATAGGGTACTGAAGCAGCATCAAGAGAAAGGCTCCATTCTTAATCTTTTTGTCTGAAATTGAGCCCTCATATGAGTATCAGAATCGCTGCAAGATGGTGCCCATATTAAAGGCTTTATTTGTATTCTCTCTTTTCGCACAGTTCAGCTGCTGGGTCAGGAGCAATCGGTTTTCACCGACTCTCAAAGCAGTTCAAAGGAAGAGTTTAGCATCTTTCATTTTTCTTTTGTTTATTTCCCTGCCAACCATTAATTGCTGTATGCTGAATCCATAACAATAGGATGCAGAAATTATTTACATACTATAATTTATGAGTAAATGTAGATTGTATCTCTATACACACACTTCCACAAATCTTCCTTGATATTAAAATCCAAGCCTGGTACAATATATTTGTTTCTTCTAAATATCCCTAAATATTGAAAAAAAAAGTATTACTGTAAGTTGCTGGTTTTGTTGTTTTATCATTAATGACCCTTAAAACTTGATTGTGTTGAAGACGGTGAGGTGGCAAATTTATTTCTATTAATACTCTTCTATAATACTACACAAATTACATTGTAAATTCATTATGGATTCTCCACCACAAATGAGAAACAATGCTGTCCATTCATACCGTCTTTCCAGTTGTTTTTTCTTTCCAGTGAGAAGTCTTGCAGAAATATATATTAGAAATTGGTTATTTTGGGCTCATGTGTAGTGGCTGTCCCCTATCTAAGAGACATCTGTTTCAAAAATACTGCTAATTTATTCAGGTCAAATGTTACTGCAATTCCACAGAAATACCAGCTGTGATGAAATCCTGGAGCGAGTCGATTACTAAGTTGCTAAGCTGTCGTTGACGGTATATACCAATGACGCTGGTGCTCATCTCAAAACGGCATAAGTAACAAACATTGTTAGAAGAAAGGTAAGAAAGAACTCATCTCTCCAAGTCCATTTAAAGGATTAAATGAATGAATGCTTTAAAAGCTTTCCTACAGAGAGTAAAATATTAATATTTGCAGACTTGCATTACCATGTTCTTTAGAGTGGAGCAACAATAATTTATGAATCTCATTTTCAACCTACTTTACTAGTTTTTCATAGAGTCTGATATTCATAGGAATGCAAAATTCCAATCTGGATCTATCAGACTATGAACGACCAATCTGTTAACCTTACAAACTTCCTTGGGAGACCAGCATTCCAAAAGTATGGTATGATTGGATTTTTTTTATCATTTTCAATAGCCAACCTTTAAAATTTGTATGTTTGCCCAGCCATCTACCAAGGGAAAAGATCTGTAACTCAACCAAAACTGAATGTCCTCCATGCCACAGCTAAATGCCCGCTATCATATTTTTGTTCTATAAATATATTTTAAAGAGTAAATTTATAAGAATGTATGTTGTAAAAACTAGATTAATATTTTGTCCATTTCTATCAAAGATCTGCGTAGCATAACAAAAGGCAGTTACTTAACCTGTATCATCAATAAAAGAAATACCTAAAATAATAGAATCATGTTTAACTGAAAGAAACTGTGCACTCGTACAAACATAAAAACCATTACCTACCTGTTAGCAGTGCATAAATAAGTTCCGTTGGGTTGCAGCCTACATCCAAATGATGCCTGCAATGAAGACATGTCTGAACGGCAGTGTTGTTCACTTATAATTCACAAGCAAGCAACAAACCAATTCTGGCTACCTTAAAATAGCATTGTAGTTTTACTGATGTATAAAAAATATTCCGATCAAATTCCTGCCAATAGTAATTCAGCACATTGGAAAGAAACTTGGAAGATGCCTCCCGTTTTGTAACGTTTCTTAACTTGTGCGAAGACGCTAC
Source organism: Mormyrops attenuatus (assembly GCA_026777985.1). Lineage (NCBI taxonomy): Eukaryota > Metazoa > Chordata > Actinopteri > Osteoglossiformes > Mormyridae > Mormyrops > Mormyrops attenuatus. Next base: position 7,174,480 of record JAODKC010000045.1, read on the forward strand.
ACATGACGCTACACATGAGGTTGGAAGAGCATGTAAATCAGCGGCTTTGTTGTCAGTTTTGTTGATGGCTTCTGGCAATAAAAAAATAAATAACCTGGCAATAAATAAACTGAATAAAATATATGGTGCTTTACCAGTGATAGAAAAGGCATTGAAGAAGATCCATTTTCTGATCCAGGGTTTAGTTGTCTATGAGCAGAGAGGAGCTTCAGATACTGTATCTTAGTTTTTGCAAGTGTCATTTCTTTATCACATATTTTCTGAAATAATAGGTGGTTAAAATGGTTCAAGCATTAAGAAAATTTTGTTTAGTCTGGGAGTAAGTGAATGAATGTAGCTTCCACAAGGAGAATTAAGTGGGAATGCATTTAATTCCAGAAGAAGTTTTTGCGTGTCTAAAACTGTATTTCGTCTTCCTCAAAATTATTATAGCAATTCCATATTTAAAAAAGTAACTGTTTGATATGTCAAATTTTATGCCAACGATCGTAACGTCTAATACATCAAAACAATGCCATATAATAATAAAACCATAATAATATTATTATTATAATATAATAATAATATTATTATTAGTGTGTGCATATGTGTGTGTGTGTGTGGGTTATGTTTATAAAATGTCCCCCACAAGGTAATATAAACCTGTTTTTTTTACGTTGTGGGGACCATTTTTCAGGTCCCCACAAAGATCTGTGAATGCAATCAAAAAACTAAAAATGCCAAAAATCTCGTATTTTTTTTGGTTACTTACAGTTAAGGTCAGGACTGTGTAGGGGTTAAGGTCATCATATTGTGACTAGAGTTTTCCCCATAGAAATGACAGGAGAGTCCCCACAATGATATAATTACAAATCTATGTCTGTCTCTGTCTGTGTGTGTGTGTGCGTGTGTGTGTTCAATATTCAGTATTTATTGTTAGCACTTTAACCTCAAGGTCAAGTCTCATAATCTCATCAAACTACAGCAGAAATATTTTTGGCTAATGAATCTTCATAGCAATAATTAATCGATATTTCAATATTCACAGGTGTCTCATCTCATAATAATCACTGTATACTTTATATAACACAAACTAACCTGTTTGACATTGAAAACTGCACTTCCATATTGACTTCTGGTGAATAACAGTCTTTTTTCCCTACATGACACATCTAGTCTCCCTCACATAAGAAGTTTTCAGACATAATTCTCAAACATCAACACTGATATTAAGATCCCAATGTATAATAATTCATATTTGCCTGCAGGTTTAAAGGGGGGGGCATCTCATCACTTCTTCTCAAGAGTAATTATGAACGCAAGTAGGGTGAGTTGAGAAATAGTTCCGCAGTATAGTCTGCCTTAATGTGGAAAAGCATATGTCATTTTGAGATGACGTTTGGCTGCAGCATAGTTCAAGGATGTACCCCTGAGAAAATGTCTTATTCTGTGACAGTACTCTTGATCACCAAATAACAGGTAACTCCTTGGGTATGTGTGATGAAAAAGGTAGACTATTGCATTTTTATTTTCTATAGGATTATTTGTATCTATTACATATATCCATATTGTATTTAGGTTAATTATATTATTACATTGTGTACGTTTATATTGATACTTATATATGGTAGGGGCCCTACTGTGTAATGGGACATTGTATGTTTATGTATCACAGCAATCAATAGTTCATTTCCGATCTCTGCCACCAAAGTGAATATAAAATATCGAATTTCCTTTAATCAGTCATGTCTGGAAATATAACACAAATCTGATAAATATTTCTGTGGGTGGTAGTAGGAATGTTTTCACATGTTAGTGTTGGTCCACAAAAATGATAAAACAAGAGATCGTTTAATATATAAGATAAATAAAACGAAATCAATACAGCAGTTGTCCTACATTTGGGATGCTGTTCGTCCTGGGAGAGAGAGTCTGGTGACCATAATTTTTTTTCTGCTGATTGGTGTGATCTTTATTATAGCCCCTGATCAGAGCAGATGTCTAGTGAGGTGTCCAGGGCCTTTACTTGTTTGTTTGCTTTTCTGTTTGTTTGTTTTTCTGTCCTTTTTATTGGGAGTTCTAGATATGAGTGTTTAAGAAGGTTTGTTTGTGTTTTCCTTTCCATTCCGTCTCCTATAAGCTGTTCTGAAATACCCATGATATGTAGGTGAGTTAGCAGTGTTGCCCAGATTGTCCCCATATAACACAAGTCCATCTGTACAGCCGCTTACTGCCGCTTATCCTGCTCAAGGGTGTGGAGGTACCCTGGAGCTGATGCCAGGCAAAATAGGACACAAGGCTGTGTTATACTCTGAGTGGGATGTCAGTCCATCATACACACACACATTCAGTCACACACCACTAACTGCATATCTTTGGAATACAGAAAAAATGGAAGCGCCCAAAGGAATTCCACATTACATGCGGAGAAAATACTCAAATAACAGTAGAGAAAAAAAATCCAATAAGTTACATTATGTACGTTATGTAAGCATAAAGTTGCCATGAAACACAGAATTAACTTTAATCAGCTAAATTATGTAAACCTTTAGATAATCTTTTAAGTTAATTGGCCATATACTCGATATATTTTCTGACACATTTAAGTATAAAAATGAAATAATCTATTTGCTAATGAATAATACAGTTGCACAACTAAAGTGAGACATTCAGAATTTTCCAGAAAAAAACAATAATCTGAACTAGTCAGTATTGTGAGGCAGCGAGGCTGGAGAGGTCAAGTTCAGTAGGCAGGTTCCTGGAATGCTTTTCATGGTGCCGCTACTACGTGTTATAGAGTGTGCTATAATGTGTGTATTTTATGTTGTAAATACTAAGTGTCCTACTGTGCGTTGGCTCCCCATAAAGTGTGTGTAATGTTGTGTGTATGTGTTTTCTATGCTGCTATTAGCACAGTAAGAGTGCTGGGCACTGGTCTGTGTTATAAAAGTAGGGTTTCCAGTAAACTGTGTATATCCTGTCATTCAAATGGTAATGACTCACAGTATTATCATCAAAAATAACACATTTAAATCTCCATTGACTCTCTAAATCACTGCATGGCACACACACATCTACTGACACATGCAAACATATAGTTGGGGTAATTGAGAGACATTGATCAACTGCATGTCTCTGGAGTGCAGGAGGAAGGTAGAGTGCTTGAAGGAAAATCACGTAACACGGGGAGATCATGCAAATTCCATACGTGAAAAGTAATGATAGGATTTGAGTTTGCAACCCCAGAGGTGTGAGGCCACCGTGTTTCCCACATTTCAACATATTTTTCTGAAAACAAAGTAACTTATGGATTCTGTAACACAAAAGAACATTACTAGCTACATGCCATAACAAAAATACAGGAAATAAATAAGCAAAATAGGATAAGTAATTAAGAGAGCACACAGTTTATTGAAAACAGGTGCTTGCGCACAGGCATTATCGCCGAGTTAATTAAACAATCAGCATCACTTAAAATTATCTTTATTATAAAATGATTGCCTTTCTAAGCTATCATGGCTAGTAAAAGATAGCTCGATGACTTTTGTGAGTGAAGCAGTTGTCAGTCAATGTTTGATCGTGATTTCAAAGACTTCAAAATGTGCAGCTGAGCAAAGTAAACTTCAGAATTCCTAATTTTGCCCGGTTGCTGTGATTCACAAAAAAACACCCTTCGAGTTAATATGGTCAAAATCATTGAAAGGTGATGGCGCAAGGAAGACAAACAGTACCGACTGAACAGCAGAAAAAACTCATATAATCAGATGAGTCACCCTTCATTCTGTTTCCAACAAGCATCTGAGTACAAGGAGTGTACACCAAAAGAGGCCTACTGTTTTGAGATCTTCTTTCCATGAGTGAAATGTTTTGGCAGCTGCCATTTGTTGCGGCATAGACCCCCTCAAGACCTCCTTGCCTATAAGCCTTGCCTAGATAAGTTGTCACAGCAGCAGACAATGCTTTTTATCTACAGACTACCCCACTGCAAGTCATCAACACATTTTACTTTGTTTATTGTACCTTTTCTGCTGAAATTTGGCCAGCATATACTCTCACCATGCATATACAGCCATGTGTTGCTTAACGACAGGAAAACGTTCTGAAAAGTGTGTCATTAGGTGATTGAGTCGTTGTGTGAACATCATAGAGTGTACTTACACAGACCTAGATGGTATGGCCTACTACACACATAGACTATATGGTATTGTACATATATTGTGGATTGGTGGCTCTGAGGCTAGGGATCTGTGCCAACAACTGGAATGTTGCTGGTTCAAATCCCATGAATGCACAGAGTAATTCTACTCTGTTGGGCCCTTGAGCAAGGCCCTTAACCACAAATTGCTTTGTCCTGGGTATGATGTCCAGCCCTATAAGGAGGTCCTCCAACTTATAGGGAAAAACTTGGGGGTTGATCGCAGGGTTGGCACTCCAGCCACTGGAAAAGAACTCACACTGGTCCATGTGGACTAGTGTGGTGCTGAGGTATCATCCGCACTCAGATTCTCATCCCTGGGGTGGTTTGTTGTGTGGTGGGTGCGCCAATGCACTGTAATCAGTGCATGTTCCTCACCTACATAACGATAATAAGTACAATATTACTTGGTAAAATATGGTAAAATATTTAATCACGATAATTGTTTTCATTTCAGTTGATATTGATAATTATGATTGATTTAATTCAAGTTATTCATTATGTCTTTACTTCAAGGCTCCATTTTTGCTTAAAATTCCCTTAGATTTGTACTTAAGCAGATTCAGAACATGGGGAAAAGGCAACAAATTGAATGAATTGCAAACTGAAATCTAATTTTAATAAGTAAATCGTAGAGATAAAAACAATACACCTTTTCTCATAGGGTGTAAAATGGTTTAATGCAGGGCTTCTTCTCTGACTGGCTCACTTCTCATTCCAGGGAACGGGTTTGACATTACTGGTTGCCACCTGTCACATAATGAAAAATAAATTTTGTGTCTTGTTTTAACCAGTACAGGATGCCATTTCTTCAGATTCTTCAGATTGAAAGTGTAAACCCCAAATGCTGGTGTTTGTGACTGCAAGCACTTGCATGTACTGGATTTCAATGCTTCAGATTGTGAAATATGTTTGCAGTCTTTCTAGTTGTTCGCACAAGTGTTCAACAGAGTTTACTGCACACAACACCAGTCTGTTGTGTGTCATACCACCAGACCAACGAGGCTGTTTGTCCTCAATATCTCCATTCTTAAAGATGTGTCTGCTGTGCTGTCACTTTCTTTGCTGACATTTGATGTTTTCTGTGAGCGAGTGCTCATCACTTTCATGTCTCATGCATGTATTAAAAATGTATCAAACATTACTGGTTGTGGATATGGGAGGAATCAGTACCATGTGACATGCTCAACTAACTCAGTCAGCCTTGCCGTTCATTTGTTGGGCACTGGTTGTCCATTCTTGCAAAATCTGATCTGATAATATGATTGGTTGAAATTATGTTAATTTCTGTGATGTGATAGGCTGACGTTCCAGGCCTAATATGTGTATTGATATTTTACTGTCTTTGGATGATTGGCATGAACAAGATTGTTTATTATAATAGTAGCAGTAGTGGGGAAACAGTGTGTAAGCATGCCTACCAGTTATCCCAATAACCAAAACACAGAGCAGACACTGCAACTGCAAAAAATTGGGTGAAAAATTCCTAGCAAGACTTTACTTAAAGCTGTTACCTATACTGTGTTATGGATACCTATAATGCATTATAATGGTCGGTGCAAGAATTAATAAAGCATTACATCTTCTACTGACATTCATACGGCATTAGAGTGTTGATTATAATACTTTATAAGCTCCACTGAAGGTCTCATCTATAATGCACTATAGATACCTTTATAATGCATTATAGTGAATTATAAGAAATAAGGATGCTTTGTACTGCATTATGAAATTATCTATAGTATATTATAGAGGGGAGCTTCATGAAAGATTGATAATGCGTAATAAACATGGCTATAAAGTATTACGCCTTTTTGTAAATATTTATAGCCATGTTTATAATGCTTTATGAATGCATTATAATGAGTTATCAATGTGTTCATAGATTCTTATAGACATGGCATTCATAGGCAGTGTTACCAAATTCCCTTGGCGAAGGGCAACCAGTGGAAGTGTGATAGGAGAATTGCAGGTGGTGGAGACTGAGCATCATCTCTGCAGGGCTTTTCTCCCTCAGGGCTGAGGGATATATCCCATTTGGGGCCTTCCATATGTGTGTGGGCTCCTGCTGCTGGGAACTATCCACATGTTCTATATATATGATTTTCTGACGTTAGGTACAGGATCAGCTACTGGTGGAGGACAATGAAACGTCAGCTAATGCACAAGTTATGAGGGCGAACTTGGATCCAGAGCCCTGGAATGGTGTTTATTCTTTTTTTGGGTACCTAGCATCAGTGGAAGCTGCAAGTCTTATGTGTTTTATCTCTTTTATTATTTCACTTGACTTCTTTTTGCTTTTATCTGCACATATAGGGATTGTGTGTCCCTGCTCCATAGATGTTAGTGGTAAAAGTAGCAGGAAGAACCTGAGCATGGACAATTCTCTTGAGGGTGTGTGTGGATCTTCTGTGCTAGAAGTATGAGAGTTGAGAAGGACTTTACTTTTCCAAGCTGAGACGTATGACAAAGAATAGCTAACCTACGTATAGATGCATTAAGGCGTAGGCCTGCAGGTACAACAAGGGTTGTATTTGATGTCATATTCTATAGCGAGAAAGGGTCTACCTGTGCTCAGTTTTGATGTCTGAAAGCACATGTAGTGTTTTTTGACACAATTCCCTGAATTTCATTAAGAAAAGGAAAACCCTGAGTCATTTACTTAAGCCAGGCACAAAGCACCAGTTCACAAAATATGAATTACATCAATCAGTAAACTGTATATTGTATTTTTTTTTTCCTTGCTGTATTTGAATTCTTAATGTACTTTATGGGAAGTGCTGAATATAAAAAGGTACAAGTGCAGCACTGTACATAAGGTTAATGGTGTAAATGCTTTTAGACATTTCAATGGGCATATACTGTTGAAATCTTATGTAATCGCGAGGATGATGACATTGAGATGTAAAACAGACAGAATGCATGTTTCAAAAAATTCAATAACTTTTCGAATATTGTAGTCCAGATCTCTCTCTTCAAAATTAATGCAGAATGCTGTCATGGAGTTCAGTGTACCTGGATGGTCTGATCTTTTAGTTTCTGTTTAATTTTACCTTTGATTAACATTTTTAATTTAATTTTAAAGATATTCCTATATTTCATCCAGTATACAGCTTTAAATTACGTGTAGCAACAGTGGAATTATCTAGCAAAGGGTAATGCATATCAATAACATCCCCTCACATTGGTACATTGGGCAAGAATCAGACAATACTATCAATTGTTTACATGGAGTATGTCACAGATAATGTTCCAGTTCACCTGTTATTGTAAGAAGAAATGCAGTCCTTTGTATGATGAGTTTGCACCTTCTCCCATGTTTGTGTGGGTGTCCACTTGATGCCCAAACACTGGCAGTTGGGTTAAGTGATGATTCTAAATTGCTGGTTGTGTGTGATTGTGTGTGTGAGAGTGTGCCCCCCAACAATCTGGAAAAACCACATAACAGTTTTTGGTCCCCTTGACAAGTGAAGCAAGCAGGCGAGCAGTGCAAAGCAAAGTGAAAAGACGCAAGAAACAGGAGAGAAAGATCAATGCAAGATCACATGAGAGGCTGCCATAAACACATTTGACGTCCTCCAAACCAGAACTGAACATATATTTTATGCATTTATAAGTCACTGAGCTTTTTGTGTGTCGTCTGCAGCCCATTGCATGTCGTCTTCAACCCATTGCATGTCGTCTGTTGCCCATTGCATGTCGTCTGCAGCCCATTGCATGTCATGTGTTGCCCATTGCATGTCGTCTGCCGCCCATTGCATGTCGTCTGCAGCTTTCGCAAAACTACAAAAAAAAATCCCATTAAATTTTTTATCTCACACATGCATAATACTGAGACTGTGATGGGGAAAGTTGCAATGCCGAAGGGTGATGGGGAAAGTCGCGATGCAGAAGGGTGGACTGTATTTATTTTCCATTTTTTGGATGTGCCTGTGCCTGTGTTTTTGCTGCTTTTTATATTCTGTCACCTCCTCTTTTGCATTTCCCTGCTGCCCTTATTCTGCTACCTTCATTGACCTCGCTGTCACCCTCACATGCCTTACAGAGCTTGGGGCATGGGCAGCACCTGTGCCTGTGATCTTACCCAGAAGAAACATCCGGATCGTGACTAGGGACACTGCAATGGTGAACAGAAACATTCAGCTGGGGCAAAGGGCTCATTGGTCTGGACGTACAGATTCCAGGTACCTCATTTATCAAACTTTGCATGATTTCATCGTTAAAAGAAAAAATAATTACGCACTTGGAAATGTTGGAACTTTCGTTTGTGTCCACTTATTTCTGTAAATCAATTAATGTTTTGTAATTTCTTCCCATGATAATGAAAATATCTGTAATTGGCAATAGCTGCACTAAATGTGAATTAGCTGTCAGAAATATACATGCAAGGATTCATGTATAGAAACAGCCTATAGTCCTGAGAATGTGACAGAGCATAATGAAGTTCTTGCTAATGATTATGTAAACAGAAAGATTAAAAGGGAGCATGTTTTTATTATTTATACTCATTTGTTCACTGCTTGCACTATGTCTGTTGTCTTTGCACTTTCTTTTATATCCAATGTAGGTTTCCCTACCCAGCGAATGGACAAAACAGTGTATGAGGGAGTTTGATTAAGGGGGACACAAATTAGTAATTTAAAAACAAAGATATTTTTTCAGGGGGGTGACTAAAGCTAAATTAAATATTGGGGGGGGGGGGTACTCAGCCCCCATATCCCCTCTGGTTCCTAAGTCACTGGCTAAACAGGCAAACGTAAAAACTATATTTGCAGTGATGACCAGTTTTCCTGATGTAACCGGGGCAATCGGCTGCAGTGACATTGTGATAAGGGCACCTCGAGTTGATTTATCAAACAGTAACGCATACAGCAGTTATGAGTGCTAATTAAGGTACTTTTGTCAATCGAAAGCCATTTCATTCTATTAAGGTGCAAGTCATCTGTAATGCTGACATGACATTGACAAATATAGTAGCTTGATGGCCTGGGTCGGCTTATGATTGGTTCATTTCGAGTTTCACATACCACATCAGTATCTTCCAGCTGCTCTGGCACAACAGCACACAATAGGGCATCCCCTATTATAGATGATATATGCATGTGGCTTTGCCCCCAATAATTGCAGTCACACAGGCCCTGTGCACAGAAACTCATTTCTTTCTCTCCATCTTCAGGTCTGGCTGCTTTTTTCTGGCCATTTTGTAGCGTTGATGGAATTTACTGCAGCGACTATGTGTTGCCATTCATCCCACTTTTTAAGACTCAACTTTATTATCAGTGCACAAAGTACAAGTACTCTGACAGCGAACGGCAGCTTGGCATCTTATCTGGAAGTGCAAAATAGTGTTTTCTGGGCCCTGGACTGGAGGGGGTCCCAATCGACAAACGGGTCCATTTTGTCAGGGGCACCAGCTTTCCTTCCTACACCCCTGGATTCAGGATGTAAAATAATAGAAGATTTATACTTTATACTTTTCTAATTATCAAATGTTTCCCAAACTGGATATGTTTAGGGTTAATATTGCTGAATACTTTTCCAAGGCAATATAAATTCTAGGCTTTCTAATACACAGAACCTAATACACGTTTCAGTATCAAGTCAAGTCAAGTGTCCTTAGGAACAATGCAGTACACATCATTTTGTATCCTTAAAGTCAGTGCCATTACACTATCCGATTATGTGCTTCTTAAAAGACATTTTAACAAATAACATTTTAATTTTTAATAAGTAATAACCTTTAAAAATAAGGCCAGAATTTCTTTGGCTAAAACAATGTGTGTGTTTGAAAATATATTTTAGAGATTAATAGCAGTTAACATTTAGAAGAATTAAGAGCTGTCAGCCTTGTGTTATTGGACTTAGAAAGATCTTAAATCTTTTGGCATTTGCAATCAGTCTCTGTCCATGGCTCCACAGAAAAAAACCAAAAGATAGATGCATTCAATAACTGTGATCTTGAAAAATCCACAGGAAATGATTAAGACTGATAAATGAGGACATGGGATTTTTCTGACTGTGTTTCATTCAACTTCAGGGATAAAATGTATCAGTAAATGTTTTTTTGGAGGCAGACATGAAGTGTTTCAAGACTGCAAATCACTATCGAAATGCAGTAGTACAGCAATCTGCTTTTCATACTAATAACCACATTGTTCTTCGTTATACTTTTCATACAAAGATTTGCCCCAAAAATTCACTTAAAGTGCTGCTTTTTGTTGGGCATCATTATCATTTATAATGTTGATGGATATTATTTTCCCAGGTACAGAATGCAGCCTTAATTATGCAGTAGCTGATATAGCCTACTATAATTGGAAACTTTTTGAAATTTGAGCTAATGAAAACGTAATACTCCCTCAATAACTGTATAGGCAGCAAACAAAGGTAGCCCTTGGTAAGCTAGGCTTTGTTGTGGTTGGACAGAAACATAGATACAGACCACCACCCCCCCGCACACCCATTCCTTATTGGCTCCTTATTGGCAAATCCATATTTTTTTCTAGCCCCTTTACAACATACAAGATTGACATGATCTGCAGCAGACTCTTGTTAATAAATTGCTGATGAACTGACTAGAACTGCTCTAAATCACGATGCTAGTTGACGAACAAAACACAAAAAGATAAGATAGCATGCACTGCGAGATTCGCGAACATTGAAGCTCTCTGTAGTCAAAGTTTTCTCTCATAACCGTTAAATCCTGTCTGACTCATCTTGGCAACAGATACAGATCACACACCTTCTGAACACTTTTAATAAAATTTTTCAGTGTTTACCGTTATAGAAATCATCACAAACATGATCACACAAATTGGTCAGGTTTGCTGTGATGGGTTGTGCAGTCAATGAAAAGGATTGAACTACATTTATGGGTTGTCAAATCTTTTGTATGGTAACAAAAATTGTTGGATAATACTGTTCAGTAATTCAGTAGATTGACCAGTTCATGTTTACATAAATAACTATAACCATTGATCATGACAGGTTAGCCAGCATGGTCAAGTGATCTGGTCAGTGCAGAAATTGCCCTGAGAATGTGGTTAATGAGAATCGCTGGAGATATGGATGGTTTCTGCAGAAATAACGAGGGATGAGGGTTTGGTCCATGCTGTGCTCTCAAAATAAAATAATGTGAGGCACTGGAAATATGCAACCATGAAGATCTATCAACGCTAAATCACACAAGCAATGTAAGGCTGACAGCGGTGACTTAATTCAGTCACAAACCACTATGTGATAAAGTTTCTCTATATAGAAACTTCAGCAATAGGATCAGCTATTTAGTTGCTGAATTTGAACTTTACATAGTAATCTGAGAAGTATATTTGAATCCTCACCATGAGGATGTTATTTCATCAACTGGGAGCTCTTTATGACAAAACTCTGCTACCTTACATACTTTGAATAATGCTTAACCAGCATCTTGTCAACATATTTAAAATGTTGGAGTGATGAGGACCGAAGATCTCTAAAGAAATAAGTGCAAGATTTTTTTTCTCCCGAAAAGTAGGAATGGTATATTCAATGCATACAGGATATATTTAAATTTATATGGGCTTTGATGCATAGGGAGTGCAATGAGCTGAGTGAAAGCCAGATGTGTTTGCGCAATTAATTTCTAGTACAAACTGTTGCAGAAGTTTCCCATACAGTTGGAGATAACATGAAAAATTTAATTTCAAAAAGCAATATAGTAAAAAGCAATATAGAATATAGTGATAGCAAACGAAATTCATGGACTGTTTTTCTCTGTTGCATTTTTTTCTGACTCTACCTGTTAAAGGAATGCATTCTAATATTCAAATATTAGCATCACAGGTAAAACTGAAACCAAATACTAATAACAAAGAAGCCATTAAAATGGAAGAAATATATCTGACCTATATAGTGTATGTCTGAGTGACATATTTCTCTTTTATGAATAAAAGTCCTGTGTTGTCTGCACCCCAATATCTTTTATTCAAGCTTAGAGTATAACTTCTAGTGCAAGGAGTTAATGTCATCATAATCCAAGGTGATAAGGTCAGGTCAGGTGCAGAAAGTACGAATTCCGACCAAGATTTTGTTTTAACCAAGCAGTCGAGTACTCTGTGAATGTGATTCTTTATACTGAAGTGGTTGGTTGGAACAAAATCTTGGTCTGGATTTGAACTTTCTACATCTGCTTATATATATATTTTTATTTTTTTATTTTTTTTTCTGCAAAGGCCCAGGAACAAGTGCACTGTCTCAATAAGAGGAGAAAATGTAGTCATTCAGTACATTGACAAGGGCCTGTTCCCTGTCAAATGTTGAGTGAAACCCAGAGGGCTCTGTATCCTATTTGTCAATGGACGGCAAAAGGGCTGACAACTGCTGGGTCACATATTTATCTTTTTTATTTTCTAAAAAAAATGGACGGTATCAGACAGACCTAAACATGGTGTCAGAGTCCAGAGATTACAGCTATAATATATGGGTAAAAGTATGTGGATACCCCTTTTAATTAGAATAACTGCCTAATTAAGACACACACTTTGCTGTACAGTCATGCAATGTCCTGCAACAAACATGAGCAGCAGAACGGGTGGCTGTACAGAAGATGTTAGTGACTGTCAGCTTGGCACCATCATAGGACGTCATCTTTCCAACATGTCAGTTCACCAAATTTCTGCCTCGCAATCGCAAGTGAAGTGACTGTGCAGGACAAAAAATCTGGGAGCACGTTCAGCTGCAAAGTGATAGGACAATCACCAAATCCCATCTGCAATATGACAACATCCACGGAGGGCCCATGTGGCTGTGCAATCAGTCAGCCAATAATAAAACAGTGGTTCTCAACTCCAGTCCTGGGGACCCACTGTGATTGGCTGATTGAGAGGCCATCCCAAAAACCCTCACTCACACTGGCCCTCCATGGAACAGGTTCTCCAGCCCTGATCTAATGGAAAGATGTACCCGAAATGTAGTGCCTATCATAGCACCAATGAGCTGACCGACCTCATATTAATATTCTTGGTTTCGCAATGAGATGTTGGACAATGCGGTATCCAAATACATTTGGCCATATAGTGTATCTTTGAAAATGATAAATATGTCTGGAAGATTATTATTAATTCATTATATATAATATGGGAGTCAAAATTTCCCTCTTATTCTGTAATTGAAAAATAACTGAAAAATGTAATAATGCACTACTAAAATGGTATCAACATTCAGCCTCGAGCAGATTTTGAAGACCCAGTTCAGAGTGTAATTTTTGAAAATGAGCAGGGCAACAAAAACAGAGTTTCAACAGAGTTACTATTTTCCATATAAACCCAAATTTTTTAAGTACATCCCTCAAACAGACAATGTGGGGGTGAAACTAGATAAAAAATTTTCCTACCAATTTGCAAACCACTTCTGTCACGCCCAGCCCCGGTCACCCTCCTGTGGACCACACCTCCTCATTAACCCCGTGTGGAATCCTCCCGTTTACCAGCTGTTGTTCGTTTCCTGCTCGTCACCTCCTGTATTTAGTCTACGTTCTGTTCAGTCCCATCAGATCCGTCATTGTATTGTCAGCGTAGTGTTTATGTATGGTTGCGCCTGTCCCGTATGCTCCCCTATCTACCCAGAATAAACCCCGTTTTCCCGTATCCTGAGCTCCTTCGCCCGCTCGCCAACCGTAAAACGTGACAATCTCCACCCAGGTCGCCAATTTTCTCTAAAATGTTCATACACGTGGCTCAAATTTTATGAACATTCTGCTCTCGAGTTTGTTTCTATAGATTCAAGAGGTTTATTCATCACGTACACAGTTGTACACATACAACATGTAGTGGAATGTGACCCTGGTCACTCCGAGATCGCAGTGTTTGCGTGGGAAGTTGTGTACACCTATTTCAGGTACCATTTTGTGTGTACGCAAGTGTTATAAATGAGACCCCAGATATTTGTTTACTTTGAGTAATATTTTACTTTATTTACATTTTCATGTGGCACCTGTAGTTTTTCAGTAGTGTTAAATATTTTTTTTATATCTTTTTTCCAGCACTGTTGTTGACGCACCCAAATGACTGATTTTAACGGTCCACCTTGTAGCATGCAGTAACCAACAACTCTGTCAAAAGGCATTGATTCTGCATTGCTTGTGAGAACACTGGAATAACAGATTCCCAGGAAAGTCCATCGTTCACTTATTCCGCATGAACGAGAGCCTGGTCATACCAAGGAATACAATATAACTCTCCATATCGTTAAACATTCATCCATCCATCCATCCATCCATTTTCTGTAACTGCTTGGCCAATTCAGGGTTGCAGGGGGACCAGAACATATCCCAGAGGCTATGGGTGCCTACAGGGAACTACCAGGATGGGGCATCAATCCATAACATGGCACACTCACTATGGGCATTTTGGTGACTTCGATTCATCTCAGCATGGTTTTGGACTGTGGGGGAGGAAACTGTCCCAGGGGTGTGAGGCAACACAGCAGTTGCAATACTCTGCTGCTGCCTGTCATCATACACTTGGATTTATAAACAAAAACTGTTTACTGGCACAGACATTAAAGAAAAACTAAATCTTGTAAGTGTAAATGTGCGGTTTTAATGAGCTATTGGGAATTTTTATTAGGCATATTTAATTGGGTATGGCAAGTTGCAAAAAAAACAATCTGGTTGAGACACGTTCAAGACATGAAATTTTGTTCCCAAATATGTCCATAGGGTGGCACTGTACTGCGAATTCCAAACAACCGGACAAAGTTACATTGGACGGTTTTAAATCGCCTCACAAGGATTCTGCATTCTATAGTTTACACCGGATTATTCTACTCCAGCGTCTCGGATCCCGTACGTAAGTATTAACTGTTGTACGGTTTTGTTTTTTATAGTATATATATAAGAAAGTGTTCGTTGGCTGGTATTACTTCCATCGTCTTATTCATGAAGAGGATAATTATGCTATAACAACTTATACATTGGAATTTTTACGTATAAACAAAACATAACATAGTATTTAGGAATTTTTGCTTTGTTATTACAATTATAATATTCATACAAAAATTATGAATTAGATGTTTAAAATATTCTACAAATGGGGAAATTTACAGTTGTAATTGTTGTGACTCAAACCTGCAACCTACTGGATGCAAATTTATGAATCAATACAACGGTCCCGTGAAGGCGGTATTACTGCTCGCACAAGTTGCACTTATTTTTATAACTGAGAGTATTTTATCTGCCAGTCACAAGCAATGTGACTGGCAGATAAAAGGTAATATGGCATGACTTTATCTAGATTGACAGATAGATACTGTTGGGTTGAATTCATATTTAGCTGTTAAAAATTTAATTATAGTAATGGCTAAGAGAAATTAAGCCAAGTGATGTGTGATTTATTTGTATATGTATGTATCATATCCTGCTTTCCTAGGAGACTGGTTTTTAAAAAATGATAAGAGTGAGATACTGGACTGCAGGCATCCTGCCTTGGTTCCTTCTCATTGGAAACTGGAACTTCTGCTTGGGTTTAAGTGGAGTCACAAGTAAGAACTATTGAACACTGCATGCAAACCTGTTCTGCTTTTTTAAAAAAATAATAATAACAATAAAGAAATCCAGAGATTTTTTCCAGCATGACCCATCATCCTATAACATACCAGTTATTCTTTAAATGAAAGGGCTATAGTCTACACTCCTGTCAAAATAATGGAAATTCAATATATGACCAAAACAAATGACGTACATGAAATGGCATGATGACAGATTTCTGGCTCCGTTGTCCGTGTCCTCTGCCACAAATGATGTAGTAATAGACTGCCTTGAGGCGACTGTGTTGTGAAAGGCGCTATATGGAACAAATGTAAAATGAATGGAATGAAATTGTAGCATCACTGTGCACTCAAGGCGCTGTGGACCGGGTTCGTCTGGCACCGCTAAGCTATATGACCATTGCTGTTATCCTGCAGTTGATCCTCCGGCTGACTTGCGTATAACAGACCCGGGCTACCTGGGCTGGCTGCGCATAGGATGGGCACTGCCCTCCACACTGAAGAACGTCACCCGCTGCTCCGTCCGCTTCCAGCTTCAGTATTTCAACACCTACCAGGACAGGTGGACGGTAAGCACACCTGACAGCTGCTTTCCTAGACGGGCTTTTTAATTCCTCACACTTACATGTTCTCCTTGTTTGTTCTCAGCCGGTCATGTTTATACTTAGCAATGTGATTCATCTAATTATGGTCCTCTGGGTTACATCAGCTGGGATAGTTTTGGGCACTGTGGATATTCGCAGCTGAGTAGGAGAATACGTGCCTTGCGTGTGTGAGATCATTGGTTCCTCCCTGGCTCCTCGAATCTGCATGTCTGTGTTACTGTGGGTTAGAACACTGATTGAAACGTCTCTGGTTTGACTCTTGTGATCGACAGAGTAAAATTAAGCCTTACTTGCTCCAGGGACTTTTTGGCACTCTGCTTTCTTGAAAGGAAAAAAAAGAGTGTCTCTTAAATAAGACGTAATGCATCATGTTGGCAATCGGTCAAGGTGGTGATGTGAAATCGTGAGCAGTGTCAATGCCTCCGCCTTGCTCATGTGATCTTACCGCCGTGGCTTGTGAAAGATTGACAGCAACAGCTTTCCCTGCAGCCTGAATTGATGCCAGTGTGGCGATTTATACAAGAAATTCCATGGTGCGTTCTTAAATTGCGGGTTTGGAAAAGGCCCATGCGGCTGGAGAGACATCATGTAGAAAATTTTCGAATGCTCCACCAATCAGTGTGACAGAAAACAGGCCGCACTGAGCGGTGGGGATTACCCCCCCCCCCCTTCTGTGATGTCCAGTAGCGTATTTTGTTGCTATAAATAGAGCGCTGGGAACATTGAGTAATGAAGTCTGTTGGCAGACATGACCTTGCTTTCTTCAGTCTTTTCAGTTCAGTTGTTTCTTCATAGTTTTAACACAGACATACTGACTTGGCGAAAACATTAACTGGCCCGGCTTCCCGTATGCTCGATGGCTTTTTCCAAATCACGGAAATAACAGGTTGTGAAAAAGATAGATAAGAGACATTATTGTGATTGTATCACAAATACAACGAAATTTGTTTGGTAGCTCACGGCTCAGCATCAAAGAGGTATACATTAATGTACCACATTAATATATAATACAGTTATAAATATAAAAAACCTAAGATAACTATTAGTAAAATACAATATATAAAATATATTCCCTAGTGCAGTCTACAGTGTGCTGGATGAGGAAAAAAACCTAAATTATTTACAGATTATAGGTATTTACAAGTCAATGTGATTTAAAGTGACTAAGTGCATATCAGCAGCAATACAGAGGTGTGGAAGTGACTTAATGGTCAGTGTTCTGAAGTGGGAAGGGGTGTGACGGAAGCCACTGCTCTCGGGGAAAAAGCTGTTCCTCGGTATGTTTGTTCGTGACTTGATGGTCCTGAATGTTTTGCCCGATGGGAGGGGGACAAACAGTTTGTAACCTGGGTGGGTGGGGTCCTTGATGATGTTGCTAGCCTTCCTACATAGTCGGCTAGGATAAACCTTACCCAGATCTGGGAGCTTGGTACCCATGATCCTCAGTGCAATCTTGACTATCCGGGCCAAGTCTCTCCGGTTCTCTGCCGTGCAGCTGGAGTACCACACTGTAACCCCGTAGCAGAGAATGCTCTCTATTGTGCTCCTGTTAAAGTTAACAAGGAGCTGAGTGGGAAGTCTGGCTTTTTTGAGTGTTCTTAATAAGAAAAGTCTCTGTTGAGCTTTCTTCACCAGGTAGGAGGTGTTAACAGTCCATTTCAGGTCCTTTGAGATGTAGAT
>JAODKC010000045.1:7204108-7216734 GCA_026777985.1 Mormyrops attenuatus
TTAGTTAGGTTCTCCCCAAACGAGCTTGATGGGCCGAATGGCCTCCTCTCGTTTGTAAATTTATGTTCTTATGTTCTATGTATGTATGTTTTGCCAAACTGCCTTGGTTTAGACTAGGGGTGGCTAATCTTATCCAGAAAGGGCCACTGTGTGTGCGGGTTTTCGCTGCAACTGCCTAATTAGATTACGAATTAGAGGACTGATTGACTGAAGAGTCCTCACACCTGGGATTGAACAGCTGGCCCTTTGCGGATAAGATTGGCCACCCCTGGTTTACAGCCTTCGTGGTCCCATTGTTTCATGTTTTCGGAGTCTGGTTCACAGTGAAGTTCCTTGTTCATTAAGCTGCAACAGGGATTGTCATCCGTCATGCCTCTTCGTAACAGCTGGTTATAATGACACTGGTGCCAAAATATGTTTTGGTCTAAAAAGTTCAAAAGCATAATTAGGAAGACTTGTATGTACAACACGGCTTTCTCCTGAAGGTATTTACAGACAAGGCGCGAAGTATGGATACGTTTCTTTTTCTTGTAGCTTGGTCCAGCCAGATCTTTTATTAGAGGTAATTGGTGGACTCCTAAGCATTAGTTGTAGAGATACCATCAATGTTTCGTAGGTAATCTCTACTGATTAGAGTTAGAGAGCTGTGCTGAGGCTTTTGCAACAAAATCAATTTCCACACATTTCTTGCAGTCCAGCTGTCAGTTTCAAAGGCTGCAGGTGTGAGCTTGTTCCAGAATGTTGCACAGAATGAAATAATGAGAAGGCAGGCTGACGGTTGGATGGGCTATATGTCGGGAATAAATTAATTGATCTAAATATTGATGGAATGAAAACATTAGGGTAGGAGTGAGGTATGTAGGCAATAAGTGATGTCACTGGAAACCTTTGTAAGGTAATAATATGCAATAATGTTCTTTTTTGCTTGTTTTGTTATTTTATAAATGTATTGTGAAATTATGGGTAATTGTCCCCCCTTCCCCCCAACTCAATGATTGGAAATTATTAGAGTGTTTCTTTGGAATCAGGGTTGGACTGGGATTAAAAACCAGATCTATATATACTGGGCCACCACACATATTGGCAAAAAATACATTCTGGCAAAAAAATAAAGGTGGGGGGGGCATTCACTCAGCACAACCCCATTGGCCGGCCAGAAAAGTGCATGACACGCCAGATGGCCAATCCGGCCCTACTGGGAATACTGCAAGGCAGTTTATCGTATTCATTACTGTGTTCTCCGGTAAACCTGTGTAAAGTTGGTCCTGTGCAAAGATACCTGGATATCTTTGAAGATATTTTAAATAATTAGAAATGATTGTGAATGATTTCAGCAATGTAGGATTTGATATTTAAATAGCTTCAAAATATTTTAAAGTACAATAACTGTGTTTCTAGTTAAACCATTTGAAAGATAATCTGACACATTGAAACAAACATTAAAGTACCTCTAAACAGCACACTAAAGTACCTCTGTGGGCTGCTATTCTTCATTCCTCACTATTCGGTGAGGAATTTACGCTTTTCTCCTTTCGATTTCAACAGTTTATCAGAATGAAAAGGATACACCCTATCACAGTCATTGGCTCTTTGAATAACTTTAAGTATCTGCAAAGACACCTCCATGAGCTGGATGTTTTGAAAATTAAGAAATAAGAACAGATAAACATTTGCAATAATACCTCCACTTCAAAAGTAAATGAATGGTCAATTAACAACAGTACGGAATGTGACTCATTCTAACAACCTTAATATGAAGCATTATTAACAAACTGGATTGAGATATATAGAGATGCATGGTGAGTCAGCTGGCAACGTTAACACGTCATACATTCATGGATCCAGCTGAGAGCTCTGTGAGTGCATGTGCACTGCTGTTTCCTGTGGGTATTCCGTTTTTTTTTTTCTCCAATTTCCAAAGACATGGTCCAAGAGATTTGATGGCTCCAAATTGCCCTTAATGTTTGACTCAGTGTGTGTATGCACCCGGGGGGGGGGGGGCTTGTTTTCCTGTTCAAGGTGCACCTTGCCTTGTGTCCTGTGCTTTCTGATTACTATGACCTTAAATTGATGGACTATTCAGGATCACTGCAAATACTTTCTTTAAGTAACTTATTTCACAGATAATATGCAGAGGAATAATTGTGTATTGTAGTATTACAGAGTGTTGGTAAGATTGAAATACATTTATTGAACATGCATTAAAGATTTAGGAAGTGTCAGTGGACTGAAGGTATCCCTCTTGGCAGGGGTGACCTGGCCATGAGTAAGTTGGGGAATTTTCATGGGGGGCGGTCTTGCAAAGGCCAGTCTTTCTTCCCCAACCCCGGAATTATATAGTCCATATACAGTAGCAGGAGTGCACAACTGGATTTCAATCTCGGTGTGTTTCCAATTCAATTGCAGAAATAATTAACTGACAAGGCTTTATGTCATCAGTGGCCAACTGGTTGATCACGATCGCCAAAAGTAAAATATACCAAGCCCTCTCCCCGGTCAGCGGCAAAATAGACTGAGTTGTTTTTGGTTGCCAGTCCGCCCCTGCCTCTTGGTGCTTCCTCTGAGGTTGTGTATGCTTGCTGTTTAGGTTGTGAATTGCACCAGCAAAGGTCAAATGACTCTTCAGCAACTTACGTTCACCTTTTTTGCTTTGTATAGGCTTGGTTACATTAGGATACTAGTGCTTTTAGTGGAGTAGCCTGGAAGGCCATAGCATGGGAATGTTAATCAATGTAAGCCAGCTCTCAGTAATTGTCTCATCAGCAGCAATTATTGCATTATTAATTTGCTTAGAAGCACCCACATCAAAGAGAACTGCTAAGTTTTAAATATTCTTTCATACAGCAAAACTTTTACCGGAGTAGTCCATGAAACATGGGAAATCTGCTGCTATTCTAATACAGTTTGGATGCGAAGAAGCAATGAAATAGAGAGGGGAGTGACAGGTGTGTTAGGAAGGATTTGCATGTCCTTCATGGACACGTTGTTTGAAATTGGTCTGCACAGTTGTGTTTTTTTAACCTGGTAAATCAACAGTAAAGAGTATGAAATGCATACATATTGAAAATCAATTATGGTTCTAAGAGTTTCTTCACAAAAAGTGTGTAATCGCTGAAATTCATATTGGTATGCAGAAAACTTGCTATTATAATGTGTTCTATTTTAGGGAGAATTGTGGTCAGCGAACACCTTCTATCCATATATATTGGAGAATAATAGAAATTTAATTAAGCCAGCCATGACCTGATTGAATATCTAATCACAATTTTCTGTGATGCCTTTAATTGTGTGTATATATATATATATAGGGTAAACATATTAACTAAGACTTTTTACCAGATATGTTATTTTGAACACAAAATGCAAGGATGTTACACTTCATTTTGTGGTAAAAATGCGAGGGGTAAAAACTACAGATTTAAGACTGCTGTAAAGCACTACTGAAAAAGGTTACAATTTAATTTCCATGCGAATGATTGATTTTCCTTTTAGGTATATATATTTCCTTTTTTCATTCTATACTTGCCTTTTTGTTGTCAGGAGCTTAATTCTTTAGCTATGTTTATCTTCTCTGGTGATGCTGCACAGAAAGAAGTAGCTTTTGTCTGAGGGTACTGACATTCGGCATGGTCAGTGAACAACTGATAAGTCCATCCGCATCTCAACAGTGCCAAGCAAAGCAGAGCAAAATTTCTAGTTGGTTCCAGTATGAAATGGTAGGGGAAGTGAGGACCCCCGCACTCCCCAGTGGTTCACGGAAGACTTTCCAGCATCAACTGCAGCTACAATCTGCAATCAAACCTGTACAAGGAAAAGCTAAGGTGCAGGAGTCAAAGCCCTAGAGTGGGAACAATCCTACACTGAGAATGAAGCTGTTATCAAGCAGCTATTCACCCAGCCATACTCATCACCACCACTGAAGGTCTATGATAATGGTGATAGTACCAACTGGGACAAAGTGGTGAGATAGGCCAATCTGGTCTCGACACGAGGAAAAGGCCTGTCAAGCTTTTCTTTACCACCATCAATGACCTCTTTACCACACTTCCCAGTGTCATCGTTGTTATATCCCCTAGAGAAAGTACTTTTTGATATAAATGTTCACATTGCTGGTAAGAAAACAGCAGAGAGCAACAGATAAACCTCGACAGGGAGAAGCAAGTGCTGTGACCAAAATGGCAAAGGACTTTTCTTAAAAGATTAATAGAAAATTGTAAACAGGTCCTTAGAGTAAAACACTGTCTAAACACCCAATAAAAAGCACTAAGACGCGAAATACATTTACATTCTAGTCTTAACTATGCTTGTAATTACATAAGAACTTTAGACAAATTTGACCTTGAGGCTACATATTCTTCTAACTTATGCTAAAACAATGAGCTATTTTAGTCTTGCAAAACAAGACTTTTTATAATGAAAAACCTCTTCCTAAGGGCTTTTTTCTTTTTCAAAAGATATGGTCTATTCGTTTTTTTTTTCTGATTGTATATTAAAACATTTCCTAGCTGGCATAATTGAATACTTAAGTATTCCGCCTCCATTCTAGGAATCTTTGACAACACAGAAATGCATTTACAACCACAAATATCACTCAAAGAATTAAGCCAGCGTGTGGGTGAATATAGTCAGAGTATGTGTCAGTACACATGAAAAGGACCAAAGGGGTGTCTAAACAAACGCTGTGCCAACTAACTCAATTATTCTCAACAGAATGACTAATCCTCTTTATAAACAATAATGAAGCTGACAGCTTGTGTGACCAGATTTGTCGCAAGCTTGCTCAGCGCACTTTGATTTGATGCGTATATGCAAGGCTCTTGCAGCTGGTGTAATGGTGTACTTCCCAGTGCCATCCCTGAGTCTTTTCTCAGCTGGCATTTGATGTCTCTTGTACAAGAACAGTCATAGCACAAAAGCCATAGTTACATTTGTGTCAAGGCTTCTTATGTGAAACTTATCCCTGAGGTACACAATACGGATAAATGTATTGGGACACCTGACTATTACACCTGCATGGACTTTTATGACGTCCCATTCTAAATCCATAGGCATCAATATGGAGGTCAGGTACTTTTTGCAGCTATAGGTCTCCTGGGAAAGTTTTCCACAAGATTTTAGAGTGTGTCTTGGAAATTTTGCAAATTCATCCAGAAGAGTGTTTGTGAGGTCAGGCACTGATATTGCACATGAAGGCCTCGCTCGCAAACTTTGTTCTAGTTCATCCCAAAGGTGTTACATGGGGTTCAGGTCAGGGCTCTGTGTGGGCCAGTCAAGCTCTTCCACACTCACCCAACCATGTCTTTATGGACCTTGTTTTGTGCACTGGGGCACAGTCATGCTGGAACAGAAAAGGGCCTTCCGCACACTATTCCCGAGAAGTTGGAAGCATAGAATTGTCCAAATCGTCTTGGTATGCTGAAGTATAAATAGTTCCATTCACTGAAACCTGAAAGACAACCCCATACCATTATCCCTCCTCCACCAAATTTTGCAGTTGGCACAATGCTGTCAGGTAGGTAACGTTCTCCTGGCATCAGCCAAACCCAGACTTGTCCGTCAGACTGTCAGACAGAAAAGTGTGATCTGTCACTCCACAAAACACATTTCCACTGCTCCAGAGTCCAGTGCTTTACACCACTCCATCCGACACTTTGTGCTTGGTGACGTGAGGCTTGCATGCATCTGCTCGACCACGGAAGTCCATTCCATGAAGCTCCTGCCGCAGTTTCTCTGCTGGGGTTAATGACAGAGATAATTTGCCACTATATGGCTCAGCACTTGCTGACCTTGATCTGTTACTTTATTACATCATTGGCAACTTTGTGGCTGAGTTTCTGTTGTTCCTATGCACTTCCACTGTGCAATAATGTACAGGTAACCGTGGAATATCTAGCAGGGAAGAAATTTCACTAACTTATTGCAAAGTAGCATCCATTTACGCATGAATTCACTGAGCTCTGCAGAATGACCCATTCTTTCACAAATGTTTGTAAACCTGACTGCATGGCTAGGTGCTTCATTGTATACACCTGTGACAATGGCTGAATGAAACACCTGAATTCACTGATTACGCGGTGTGTCCCAATACTTTTTTCCATATAGTGTATATCTCAGGTAGGCAATCCATGCTGGAAGGGAACTGTATGAACTTACCCATTATACGGCGCAATTATTAAAACAGCAAGGGCTGTAATTGTCAAAATATGTTTATACGTCAGCAATATTTTAAAAGGGGTCCAAGAGTAAAGCCACCAGCGCAGCCATTAATGTGATTTGCCTTTATATTGCTGAGTCTTCTACTGGTGCTGCCAGAGAACTATGTTAAATGCATAAAAATGAGTTTATTTTGATGGGGGGGCGGCATTGTGTCCCTGGGGGAATTAAGCCCTAAACACAGGATATCATGGGCTAGTTAAAGTCTTACGGTTTAGTGAATTGAACACAGCTGCTGCCAGACAGTTGCTGCAACTTAGCTAGCCTGTTCTTTCTCTTCAGGCATTACAAATGGCTATTGTTCTGTAAAGATCTGTATGATACAAACAATACAGAGAAATGCAAAATGCTTCATGGATCCCGTTTTAAGATCTGTTATAACCGCATGCTTTAGAATTTGGCCAACTACCGACAACACAGAAGCTGCCCCAAATTTTGTCGTTGTTTGGCCTAGAAATCACAACTGGTTTTTAATATTATGTATACATTTTTTTGTAGTTATATAAACAGATTTCTCTCAGAATTACTCACATAGATTACGATCTATGCAAAATTTAAACATTCATAAAAGGCTCTGTTATTCTGTGCCTTCGCATCATTCAGATTTGTTACTGAAGCATGTGACTCATGAATGCAAGCTGCTTATTAATGTTGACAGATTGTCATCATTTTACGAGCACATTAATGTCTACTGAAGTTTTGTTGTCATGATATGCAGATTAAGCTCTGCTTATCAAGCACCAACGAGAAACTAGGGAACACAAACAGAAACAGAAAGAAATCATACATAAAAATGAGAACTTGTGAACGGAACAATTATAGCAAGATTATGTGGTGCATTTTCCATTTTCAAGCATTTCTGTACTTCATTGCAAAGAGGTCCAAAACAATTAGTATTTTTATTATTATTATTATTATTTAAAAAAAAAATCTAAGAAAGCATTATTAGGGGAAAGCTTGTTGGATCGATTTCTAGCTAGCTTTGTATCGACAAAAACTTTAAGTAGCGATAATATAACATGACAAAATTCCAACAATACCATACCAGCCAAATGTTTGGACACACCCACCCATAAAAAGATTTGTACTATTCGTTTCAATTTTAAATAGTTATTTGGAATTATGCACTGACCAATAAAGTAATAAACAAAGATAATAATTTGTTGAGGGAGGGGGCAGCTCTGTGGGTTTGGACTCAGAAGGTTGCTGATTCAAATCCCGCAGTCCCACCATTGGGCCCTTGAGCAAGACCTTTAACTTCAGTTGCTCCAGGAACTGGCTCACCTTATGGTTTCTTCTGCGCCAGTTTTATGAGGTGGCCACCTGTGATGCTTTTCCAGCTCTGCTGAAGGAGGTCCCACAAATGCTGAGGACTCATTGGACACTTTTCCTTCACTCTCTGCTAAAACTCCCCCAAAACCATCTCTCCTGTGTTTAGATCAGTTGGCCAGGTCATGTGATCTATCTCTCTCCTTTGTAAGCGGATTGGCTGTATCCAAACTTTTGACTGGTACTGTACATGTCACAATACTTCATATACGCTACCAGTCAAAAGTTTTTTGCGCACACTGAGATTTTCTACATTTGCATGCTGCTCACTTAACATTTACTAAAAATACACTCAATATTCTTTGCTAGAAAATAGATTTACAGTATGTTCACCATTTGAGTACTTCATTCGTTAAAGTAACTTCTTCTAGCAGTTACAACAGCAGAGAAAATTCAAGGCATTCTTTCCACAAGAGACATTAAATACTGCTCTGTTTCATTGAATGAAACAGGTAACTGCTGCATTTAAAGTTAAAGGACAGCCTAGAATGTGACTATGCCATCACCACACAACCAGGTAATAGATGTCAGACATGCACTGTTAGATGCTCTTTCCATGTTATAAGGGAAACTTGTTTTGTTTGACTGTTTTCATTTATAGTTGTTCACTCAACTTTCCATTGCTTAAAAAGAATTTAAAAATGTGCAGTTTATGATATAAATGGAAAAGTGGTAAAAACCTGTGGCGTGCAAAAACTTTTGACTGGTAGTGCCAAACCAATAACCAAAACCGAATCTAAGTCCGAAAGCGCGAGAATGGAGAGCCAAAAACAGGTCGTAACAGTAAGTCAAAAATACAGTAAGCAAAAGCGAAGACAGAGAGCACGAGCAAAAAGCTATCAGATGGGGTGGTGAGGCGACTTTTATAGTCCATGACTGGAGAGGCGGGAAACGGGAATGAGGCGACGACAGCCAGTTCATCCAGTTTTGGCACTGCTTTCATGGTGAGAAGGGGAAAACGTGGAACCGGATCAGCAGACTTGCGGAACGGGATCTGAAAGGGAAAATTAATACACGCACACACACACGCAGGCGTAACACCTGCTTGTCTTATGCGGGGTCACGGGGGTCAGGATATCCCGGAAGCAAGCCAGGGAACAGCCCAGGATGAGGCGCCAGCCCAACACGGATCACACTCACATACCATTCACTCACACATTCACACCTCTGGGCAATTTGGTAACTCCAGTTAACCTCAGCATGTTTTTGAACTGTGGTGGGGAAACAGAATCCAGAGTAAACCCCATGACTACATGGACAAAACATTCAAATTTCCACACACACGGAGCCATGGTGGAGACACAGACCCTGGTCCCATACGTGTGAGGCAACACTGCTGACCACTGTCATTGATATATGTGTAAATAATCAAATTACTTTTACAATTCTTGAAGAAGAAGAAAAAAAGATAATAACTTGTAATTTTCAGAGTTTTAACCGCCTGAAAATTTTAGCCTGACCAGTTTTTGTGTGGTCCCTTGGAATGTGTTAATTTCATTCTGCTAAAGGGCAGATTAGTGTATTTTACTTTCATTGAGTTTTGCTGCTGAAATGGTAGATTTGCTGATCATTTTGATGCTTGTCTATTTGCATATTAAACCTATCCTCTCAAGTATTTAGTATCATCTGTAAGTGGTATTAATGCAAGGTAATCAATGTAAATCTTTTTTTAACATTATTTCATGGTTCGGAAGCTTGAGGAAAAAGAGGGACAAACGTTCAGGATCAAGTTCCACTTTAAATGGAAAGAAATTGTTTACAAAAATTATATTTATAAAATTTTATTTTCTGTATGTAACATTTTGAAATCACAGCAGACATACTTCAGGCACCCAAGACATATATCATGTAATAATGCTGATGATATGAGTTCTATCAGTACTATGAATACTATGTGGAGGGGTTGCACGTATTCTAATCTGTCATATGGAAGACCCACATTAATAAATTGGCCAGCAGGTTAAACCACAGACTTGCTTCTGTTACACACACGATTCCATTAAGCGTTGCTGTCGGCCAGTCTCTGTGTTTACGTAGGCTTGTAATAAATGCGTGGCGAAGCTGAGCAGGGCCACTGGGACTGTTTCCTTTTAATAAGACAAGAAGCATGTCAATTATGGCTCTTTGCTGCACATCAAATTCCCAAACCGCCCTCTAAATTGGACACTTCAGCTGCCTTTGTGTCCCGAATTCTCCTTGACAGAGTTGCTGATTCGTTGGTTTCTTTTGTTGTACTTGTGACTTTTTACTGTAACGGTTGGCTGCATTGAAACTGTTAATAAAATGCAGTGTTGCGTAGCTCTGAATTTGATACATGTGCATTTTTTTTTTGTTTCATTTGCTCAAGTGCACATTGTATTACCGCATTCAGAATTCCATCCTTCAAACATATTGTCACACCAAAAATATCCTGGGTCATACAAAGACGAAAAAAATGTTTAACTGATGTACATATAAATGTGCTGCACTTGCAGCATAGATTCAGACATGGAAATACGATAGCATTTTCTATTGAAAGGGTAAAGCATTTTAATTAACATAAAAAAGATGTGAATCCTGTACTGGGTAAATTCTATACCATGTACTAACACTGATTCAGGACTTTGCAGTGATATGTTATCACTTCTTAGGAATGCCATTCTCATTTGAGGTTGTCGTCTCTGCCTTCTTGTATTCTACCCGTTACACTTGCTAACTGTGTAGTGTACAAACCCGTACCACTAAGGGCATCTAGGTCAGGTCCTCAGTATTTATTCAGTGACTCCAATAGCCATGACTCATTATGGGCCACATCTAGGAAGGGCTAACACTTTTGACGTCTGTATTTTTAAATTCCTGGCTACAGCCCCGGTGATGTATATGGGAATCAGATGATTGATCAAGTGTGATATTAATAAATAGATTTTTCTAATCCGTATCTATCTACCCATCCATCCATCCATCCATTCAGCCATCCAGTGTTTTTTTTTAAAACACACCAGTCAAATATTTAGACATACCAACCCTTAGAAAGGTTTATTTCATCCTGTACATCTTAGAATACTTATAAAGATACTTATAAAACGATAAAATAACATACAAAATTATGCACTGACGAAAAAAGCATTAAACACAAAAAAATAATAATAATTTGTCCGGGGGGCAGTCTCACCTGCAAAAGGCTGGTGTGTTCAAACCCAGGTGTGAGGAGTCTTCCACCAATCAGTCCTCTAATTTGGGAGTTGCAGCAAAACCTGCCTACACGACGGCCCTTTCTGGATAAGATTTCCCACCACTGTGCCATAGCATGAGTCAGATAGTGTCATTTTGTTTCATTCAGCAGCAATAAGAAAGAAAACTTATCTTTAAACTTATCTTTAAACTTATCTTTAAACTTATCTTTAACACACTCACCTTCATCTCAAGCATTCTTATGACACATAACCTTCAGTTAAAAATAAAACAAGACTCCATGAAAGCAGTTTGAATTAATCTGGGTAGTTAAGGGGACTGTACCCCCTGACAGGGGCTGTTTTTGTCCCTAGTGCTCTTTAAGTGTTACTGTCATTGTAATGAGGCAAGCAGCTAAGCTGACTAAACCTTATTTGCTTCCACTAGACCTCTTGGGGGAACGATACAGCTCTCTATTACTGTCATTAGAATTACAAATCAGTTAGACTCTGTTGTGGCTTAAAGGAAGAACACTTGCACCCAAGCTTCCGCACCAATTCGAAAGTAGTTCTTGAAACGCTTCTAAAAATAATAACATGATAATCTCTAATTCCATTGCTCTTAATTAAGTTTCATTTATGACATCTAAAGATTAGCAAATTGGAGGCTTAAGTCCCTTCATTGTACGTTGCACACCATACATTCATGGTGTTACTGTGAAATTTCCTAAGAGCTTAGACTGTCTAGTCGGCGAAAGGGGGAGGAGGGGTTGCATGAGAAGGGGGCTCCTGGTCATATTAAATGGTAGCATCTTGACGGAATGCCAAAGTTCCCATTTAGTTGTCATCAAAGCATAGTATTGACCAGAAGGAAGAAAGAAAAACGTCGAACTATGCTATTTCAGTTCCAGGGATCATATAAAAATTGGACAGAGATAAAATTATACATTAATAATTACTCATAAAATGGGGTAAACTCACCTTCCTGTAATTAGCTGGACAAGGAATAACAGTAATTGCCTTTAATGACTATTGTTTATGGACAATAATTTAGGCAATCTGCTTCTGATTGTCAAAATAATGCTATTTTTACAATAGACAGCTATTTGCTTACATCCTGTATCTACTGGATCCACAAGTTTTATATTTTAAATTTGTAATGACCATGATAATATCATGCAAGCAAATCGTATTTATTAAAACATTACATACATAGTACATGACAACATACTAATACTATTACTCAGTATGTCAAATAAAGTATCATTTCACTAGCAATTATGATAATGTGTTCAGAACTCCAGTGATACATGAAGAAATCTGGTCAGATAAAGAACAAAATATTTATAGATCCTTGATGGCCATAATGGAGGCTTCTTATGATCTAATTCAAATGACACTGCAGTAACAGCTCTCTGCTCATAGGAAAATGCATTTCCAGTAATAGACATTGGGCAGCATTTGCCAAACACATGCTCTCTGATTATAGTAGCCATGGCAATCATGTTGAGACTGGTTTCCCATAATTGTTGTTTTGTATTTAGGAATGACAAACATTCCTGTGTTAGTTCTATGTTTACATTGTGCACTGAATTAGATTAAAAATAACCACAGAGTCTTTGTATTGCTTTAATTGTAGTTTAACAAAAGTCACAATGCATATGTCCCCATTCACTACATTTTCAGTCTTTTTCCTTTTCTCCAATTTTGTTTTTATTTTCTCTCTACTTTGCGTTTAATTGCTTTAATTAAATTGATTAAATGTAATTTATGTAATAATACTACACTTATTCTTGCATTGACATTTAAGGCCAGTTTTCTTATCGTCCCACTGCATTGACAGTGGATTACTGTCGGATCATTTGGGGGGGGGGGGGGGGGGGGGGGGGGGGGGGGGGGGGGGGGGGGGGGGGGGGGGGGGGGGGGGGGGGGGGG